>JASDQU010106168.1:356498-404469 GCA_032191745.1 Picea mariana
AGAGTTAGCTGAAGAAGGATCCATTTGGCTAAAACCAGAAGCCGTTTTGGACCAGAGGGAGCATCGCCTGCGTCAGAGAACCATCAAGGAAGTGCTCGTACAGTGGAAAGATATGACTCCAGCATATGCCACTTGGGAACCAGCTACCATTCTGCAGCAGTTTCCACATCTCCATCCTTGAGGACAAGGTTGTTTTTAAGGGGGAGGACATGTTAAGGTCCTAACCCTCACATAGGTAGATCAATGTATTCGGATGTAATAAAGGTCAATATTAATAAGACCTTTCAATAAAATAGAATAAGGCGGATGTAAGAAGACCTAATAGAAGCTTCCGCTTCTAGAAGGATCTTCCTCTAGATGCTTCTTTTTAGTATAAACAGGAGTCGAGGGTATGAGAACCCTAGATTGGATATTATTGTAACAGAGCACTGATCGATTGGAGGTTGCCCCCTCGAACAGGCCTGTGAACATTGATATCTGATTCAAAGTGCTATTTCTGTTGCTATTTCGTATATCATTTCTGTGTATTGTGAAGTTTATGCTGGATATTTTATTGTTATTCTGTCATTTCTAGCATTTCATTTCTGTTCTGCATATTTTATATATCTGGTATCTTGCAAAGGGTCTAGTGTTGAAACATGCCTCGTATGTTGGCCATATGCTCATGACAAATTATAAGATGAAGTCTTCACAGAAAATGCCCAAGAATGGGATGGGGTGGTGGAAAGTATGGACGACCCCAAAATGACCAGGTTCAGAGCCATGAGCCTGGATGAACATACATAAATATTAGAGAACTCTGCTCAAGGGGCCCTTAGGGCCAGGGAAGAAATGATAGTGGTAGAAGCAACAAAATCCCCCTTGATAGCCCTGATGCCAGACATAGGTTTCCCTATGAATCAAGACACACGGGAGAGAGGTTTTCTCATGACAGAAAAAGTGCAACAGATAATTGATTAGTTGCAAGACGACCCAGATCTCACGGGCATGATAGGGTCCCCTGTCGATAACCCAGATGGAAGCATGACTGGCCCAAGAAGCCCTGAATTAATAGACACTGATGAAATTAATGGGTTAGATGACCCTGAATTCACAACGCCACTGGACGGATCGCCGATAGGTGTTTCGACTCAGCAAGAGACAGTCGGAACATCAGGGAGAGAAAGTGCGCCAAACCCCCTAAGTGAATTAATAAACATCGATGATGACGAAGAGAGCATGAAGGTATCCCTGGTGACCCCCGTATAGATCAAAGAAGAAAAGGGGCAAGAGAAGATATCTTCCCCAGCTCCCAATGCTCAAACTCAGGGTCTTCCACAAAATTAACAAGAAATCGAGAGTGTCTTAGACATTGATCTTCCCAATGCACCGGAGACCCAAGCAGATAGTCTAAAGGATGGGCCAGGGTCGGGAAAGAAAAAGGAAGAAGCTACACAGCAGTAAATTGGTGTCCCAATGGTCGATGATAAAGTAAGTATCGAGCCTACCCCCGATGCCTCAATTTCAATCGGTACTCAACTCCCCGATGAGCGGATAAAGAATCCAGGCCTTCAGAACATAGGGAGGAAGTTCAAGAACCTAGTCTTGAACAAGTATATACCATCGAGATTCTAGGGAATACACTCACTTGGGGAGATCAGAAAATCCATGAACATGTGGATGAAGTAGCTAACATACATGCCATCATGTATGATCGGTAAAGGAAAGATATCATCTAGAGAACCACCAAGAAGAGGAGGATCACTCTGGATCACTCCAGCCTCATCACCATGGAGGAAAATATGATAAATACATAGCATGCCAAAACATCCAAACTTATCGGCGTAGGGATGGAAATCACAGATGCCACCCTATATAGAGAAAAAAGGGATGAAGAGGAGTTGGTTGCTGCTTTAAAGGAATTGGAACATTTGTGCCACTTGGTAAAATATTACCAGGACACCACACAGGCCACGGTGTACCTAAGGAGAGAATTCAAGGAGGCCTACAACAATTTTACAGATGAAAGACACCTATTCACTACAAGGATAGCCTAGCTGCAAGAAGACACCCTCATGGTGTTGTCCACGTGAAAAGATATGAAGAGGTGGTACGAGAAAGTCCAACAAGCTATGGAAAGAATCGACTATATTAGCGCGGTGAAAAAGGGACGAGATGCCGAAGAGCACAACATCTAGGTACTAATGGAAAGCATCATCGACCGCATAAGTAAATTGGTCGAGTATTGGGTTAAAATGGCTCGGGAACAAGTATATACCATCGGGATTCTAGGGAATACACTTACTTGGGGAGATCAGCAAATCCATGAACATGTGGATGAAGTAGCTAACATACATGCCATCGTGTATGATCGGTAAAGGAAAGATATCGTCTAGAGAACCACCAAAAAGAGGAGGATCACTCTGGATCGCTCCATCCTCATCACCATGGAGGAAAATATGATAAATACATAGCATGCCAAAACATCCAAACTTATCGGCGTAGGGATGGAAATCACAGATGCCACCCTATATAGAGAAAAAAGGGATGAAGAGGAGTTGGTTGCTGCTTTAAAGGAATTGGAACATTTGCGCCACTTGGAAAAATATTACCAGGACACCACACAGGCCGCGGTGTACCTAAGGAGAGAATTCAAGGAGGCCTACAACAAGTTTACAGATGAAAGACACCTATTCACTGCAAGGATAGCCTAGCTGCAAGAAGACACCCTCATGGTGTTGTCCATGTGAAAAGATATGAAGAGTGGTACGAGAAATTCCAACAAGCTATGGAAAGAATCGACTATATTAGCATGGTGCAAAAGGGATGAGACGCCGAAGAGAAGGACATCCAGGTACTAATGGAAAGCATCATCGACCGCATAAGTAAATTGGTCGAGTATTGGGTTAAAATGGCTCGGGAACAAGTATATACCATCGGGAGTCTAGGGAATACACTCACTTAGGGAGATTAACAAATCCATGAACATGTGGATGAAGTAGCTAACATACATGCCATCGTGTATGATCGGTAAAGGAAAGATATCGTCTAGAGAACCACCAAGAAGAGGAGGATCACTCTGGATCGCTCCATCCTCATCACCACGGAGGAAAATATGATAAATACATAGCATGCCAAAACATCCGAACTTATCGGCGTAGGGATGGAAATCACAGATGCCACCCTATATAGAGAAAAAAGGGATGAAGAGGAGTTGGTTGTTGCTTTAAAGGAATTGGAACATTTGCACCACTTGGCAAAATATTAACAGGACACCACACAGGCCGCGGTGTACGTAAGGAGAGAATTCAAGGAGGCCTACAACAAGTTTAGAGATGAAAGACACCTATTCACTGCAAGGATAGCCTAGTTGCAAGAAGACACCCTCATGGTGTTGTCCACGTGAAAAGATATGAAGAGGTGGTACGAGAAATTCCAACAAGATATGGAAATAATCGACTATATTAGCACGGTGAAAAAGGGACGAGACGTCGAAGAGCACGACATCCAGGTACTAATGGAAAGCATCATCGAACGCATAAGTAAATTGGTCGAGTATTGGGTTAAAATGGCTCAGGAACCTCATTGATAAATCCAAGAGAAATGGACCAAGTGCGAGAAAAGTTGGATCAAGATCAACCGGGTGGTGAAAGACATCAGACTCCCTGAGTTTGGCACACCCAATGAATTTTTCGACTTGCACGATATAGTCAAGTCACACACTGAGAAAGACTCATCATGGGTTGAATAAATAGCAAAGGTGATAGACATGGCGCCAGGTTAGGTGCAACAACTTATGGAGCGCCCGATCAAATATTGGGCTATGTTGCAACAATTAAGTGCCAATATAGTCAAGTATCAGGCACAAGCGGTAGAGATAAGAGAGATTCACTCAGCCCCAATGGAACAACATAGATTCATGTATGCCAACACATGTGAGGATCTATTCATCAAGTGATCGGAGTATGAGAAGAGTCACCCACTTAAGTGATTTCCTAAGATGACTCTTAGAAAAACTGATAGAAGAAAGCGCCATCTCGCGAGTTTTGTTTTACTTAGTTACACTTTAATAGTTATTTTTAGTTAATAGTATGTTATAAATAGGAGGATCAACCTATTAGCAAAGTTCGATGGTTTTTTCAAAGACCCTCATTTTTGGTTTCGTTAAGAACTATTTCCGAGCTGCCTTGAATTGAGANGGGGGGGGGGGTGAATCAATTGTTACTGTGATTAAACAATTTTATGCCTATTGAAATATTATTAATGTTCTCCAAGTGATCATCAAGATTATGCAATTCACGAACAATAGAAATAATAAGCATCAATCACACACATGATATACACAAAGGAAGATATTTATGAGGAAACCCATAAAGGGAGAAAACCTCTTCTTCTTCTAATGATAGGAATTATTTTATGTTCTCTACATCATTTATATTTTAGCACCAACTGAAAATGAGTCTACAACCTCTTCTTTAAAAAGATGCAACTTGTAGAGAGCACCAACCCTTTGATTTCTCTAGCACCCACTAGAAGGACGCACTAACTCCCTGAGTGTTCCAACACCAACTGGATGGAAGCAACAACTTCCAATCACATAGGCACCAACTTGTATAACATAGAACAATGGTTCTCCCTTGCACCACCCTACCACCCTAGTTTTTCTGGCTGCAACCAGATGGAAGCTACAACTCCCTATGTTCAAGTACCCAATTGAAACTCTGAGGACAACAGTCCTCCCAAGCGCCACCCTAACACCCTGAGATATTTCTTTTCTCACTTTTTGTGTCTCTGATACTCCATTTCTCCTCTACCTTCTTCAACTTCTATGCTTTGTTCCTCTTCTACATCTTTATGCTTCTATGCTCTGTTCTTTTTCTTCCTCTGCACCACCCCTGTTCAGCTTCTCTTCAGCGTTTTATGCTTTATGTTGCCTCTGCATTCTATACACTTCACCTCAGATCTCCACTTAAGGTATTACCCCACTTATCCTCCTACCCACATGCATCACCATAAAAAAACACACTCTGTTCTCTGTTCTGCATGTCTTTCTCACGTCGATTCCTCTGCCTGATCATCATTCGAACTCTTCGTCTTCCCTGACGGTTATTCTGGATCTATTCATCATCAGTGGTCGTTATCCATTGATTCATTGTCTTCTTTGGTAGTCACAAATATTCATCTTCTCTATCAGTTACAACCAGTCATTTTGGCTTCTTTGGCTTCTAATTCCCTTCCTTCATGTGACCATMGGTGGTGACCATACACCTAACCAACAGGCGCTTCGCAATCTCGGCCTAGCGAGTGCTATCTCCTTATTTTGATATGACCTTGGGMAATGATCTCACATGACCACGCGATTRCAAGAATGGCCAAAAGTGGTTTGAGGGAAACCCACTTTTCATCCCACAATTTACCTCGAGCCTCCACGTGTCCTTTCTCGAAAACCATGGTTTCGATTGCGACCTACCTTCAACTTTTTAAAGTTCTCCCACATTCAATCCCCACAGTGCAATGCAATCGTCGATCTCACAATCTTGACGATTCTCCTGAACAGAGGGTTCAAATTTGTTCTTTCATGATCTACAGATCAGATCAAATTTGTATTTTATGATCCGGGATCCGGGAGTTTCAAATATCAAATCTTGCTTTTCTCATATGAAAATATTTCGGAGTAGAAGATCTATTGACACCTCTCTCTCTGAATCTACGATCAGGATCTCCTCCATGAGTCCGGCCTTCAAGACTTTTAATTCTCAAAATCTTGCCTCTTCTCTACTACAATATTCCAGAGTTTTTGATCCACTGATGCGTGTCCCTCTCGGATTAACGGTCGAGATCTCCTTCGAGTTTCCAGACTTCGGAGATTTAAAGTCTCAATTTTAACTTTATCTCTATCACCTTTTTCCATAGTTGACAATCCATTGACGCATGTCCCTCTCAGATCAACGGTCAATATCTTCTTCGGGTATCTAGACTTCGAATATTTCAAATCTCAACTTCGTTTCCTTCACTTTCTCTTGGAGTGTTTTTCCCGAACTACACATATTTATACCACACGTCCTTTTGGAAACCGACGACTTGGATCTTCTTCAGCCCTCAGGTCTTAGACAATCTCATTTCCTTTCCAACCACAAACGCCCGAAGTGATTCTCTCCAGAGTTGTGGATTGTGTGGCACCTATCAGTCTTGACAATGGATGGTCCCTGCTTGCTTCGGGATTTCAGGACTTTGACAAGTCACTGCTCCATTTTCCTTCGGAGTGATCACCTGTTGAGTAAGTCATAAGTAGTGGAGATCACTTACTATTGGTTAATACTTCCACTTACATTATCCTTCCACTGTAGTAGATCGATGGTCGATAATTCTCCTGAAGTGATCTTCAGATTGGAAGTTTCGTGTCCACTTTGGGACTCCGACATTCTGGACTTCGGGACTTTGGGAAAGTGCTAGTGGTAAAAATACCAAAGTAAAACTCCCAGAGTGACATAACCTACTTCTAGCGGTGTCACTCAGATTCATGATTTTCACGTACCTGAAATGTCGATTCAACTTGAAACATGTCATTTTCTGATTACACCATGTGTCCTTGCTGACGTAGTCTGCTGACATGGTCGACCAATGTGGTTCTCTCTGATCTAATGGTCATCGTACATTCTCCAAATCTTATGGTCCTTATTCATTTCAGATTTCAGGACTTTGGGTAATTCAAGTTTTCAAGTCGCCAATTCTTCTGAAGTGACATTCCCTGAACAGTAACCTCCTCACAACTTTAGAATCGAAACAAATGATGTTCTTTTGATCAATATCTTAGATCAATAGATCTATCTGTCTATGATGCATCTTTTCGTTGGATTAAATCCAACGGATCTCCATCTTTTCTTATCCTATCCTTCCACTTAATTTGATCCGATGGTTGTTGGTCCTCTGGATCATTGATCCAACGGTCACTGTCGTTCTTCCTCCTGAGCTTTTGATCACTCCGACTTAGAAGGTTTTCTAAGTGTTCACGGGTCTCGACCTTTTCTCCTCCTGCGAGTCCATCTCTTGGACCTCGTTTGTACTTCTAGAAATCACTATCTCTTCTGAGCTTTCTTGTCTTCTACGCTCTCGAGGTTTGGTTCGTTGTTGTTCTTTCCATAAATGACAAGCACATTCTTCCTGTAATCATTCTAACAATCTCTCCCTTTGGCATTAATGGCAACCCTTAAAGGTTGCACTATTATCCTTAGACCTGCAACTATAGCATACAGAAAACACCTTTTTCTCCTCCTTTGACATCAATGTCAAAGAAAAAAGAGAGTGACTCTATGATCCCCCTGATCAGATATACTAGGAGCAATCTCCCCCTGATCAGATATACTATTTTAACTTGATAATATGGTCACACCCAACTTCTGGCGTAGATAATCAAACTAAGGTTTTGCTAGCAGTTTAGTGAAGAAATCAACAATCTAATCTTTGTATGGAATATAATGCAAAGAAACAATGGTGTTGGTTACCTGTTCACTCAAAAAGTGATACTTGATGGGTATTCTTGGTCTTGGAGTGAAATATAGGATTCTTGGACACACTAATGGCATTAGTATTATCACAATGAATTGAGATCAGTGCATTATACTTTACCTCCAAGTCTACAAGTGTCTGAATCATCCATAATACTTGGGTACAAAAAGTGGCAGCTACAATGTATTCAGATTTTGTAGTCAATAAGGAAATGTAACCTTTCTTCTTGCTCAACGATGCTACATGAGAATCTCCTAAGAAGAATGCACCTCCACTCGTGCTTTTCATTTTATCCATGCAGTTAGCCCAATCAACATCTGAATAGATTGATAATTGAAAATTCTGATTCCTAGGATACCATAAGCCATAGTTCATTGTTCCTTTCAAGTATCTGAATATTCTTTTGATAGCTAACAAATGACTTTGTTTAGGTGTAGCCTGATACCTTCCTACCACTCCAACAACATGCATTATGTCTAGATGGGATTTTGTGATGTACAATAGGCTACCTATCATAGACCTATATGCACTCTGATCAACATCAGGTGAGTCATCATCCTTTCTTAACTTGCATCCAATGACCATAGGTTTGCTCATGGGTGTAGAATCTTCCATTTGAAACCTTTTCAACATTTCTCTTAGATATTTCTCCTGAGAAATAAATATTCCTTCAGACCTCTGAGTGATTTGCAAACCAAGAAAAAATGACAGTTCCCCTATCATAGACAATTCAAATTCAGACTGCATGGCAGGAGCAAACCATTGTACCAATGAAGCATTATTACTTCTGAAGATGATGTCATCTACATAGACGAACACAATGAGCAAATAATTATCCTTTTTTATATATATATATAGATTGTTTTCAACTGTTCCTCTCTTGAACCCTTTGTCTTGAAGATACTTTTCCAGTCTGTAGTACCAGGAACAAGGAGCTTGTTTCAACCCATATAAGGATTTCTTTAGCTTACAGACAAAGTCAGGGTTATTTGACAGTTGGAACCCTTCTGGTTGTTCCATATAGACTTCGTCTTTTAGATATCCATTTAGAAAAGCAGACTTGACATCCATTTTATATACTTTAAACTTCTTATGACAAGCATAGGCAAGAAACATTCTAATATCTTATAATCATGCTACGGGCGCAAATGTTTCATCAAAATATAGTCCTTCTATTTGAGAATACCTTTGCAGACTAATCTATCCTTATTTCTTATAATATTTCCTTTCTCATTCATTTTATTCTTAAACACCCATTTGGAGCCAATTACATTCTTATCTGCAGGTCTAGGAACAATCTCCCAAGTATTGTTCTTCTCATTCTAATCCAGTTCCTCATTCATTGATTTTAACCAATTTACATCCTTACTGGCTTCATTAAATTTCTTGGGTTCCACTATGGATATGAGGGCCATATGTGATTTCTCGGTGTATTTGATTATCCTTATCCTAGTTTGTACACCTTTGTCTTTTTCAGCGATTATCTGGCTTGCAGGATGATTCTTTTGAGTAATTATGGAGGAAGGATTTGATGTTGTCTATTGATTTCAGTCTGCCTAATTATTTGTATCTTCGTCTGACTCAGATTCTTATCTTTCTGATTATTGGACTTGTTTATCTTCAATTTCAACTATATCCTTTGTTGTTGATTCAACACTCCTTACGTCTCGTACAGGGATTTCTTCATCAACTTTTATGTCAATACAATCAACCAATTTATGCAGCCTCTTATTATAGCATCTGTATCATTTACTTTTTGTAGCATACCCTAAGAAGATACCTTCATCAGTCTTGTCATCATATTTGCCAAGGTTTTCAGTATGATTCTTTATGTAGCACTTACTCCTGAAGACTTTGAAGTGTTTGATTGAAGCAGGTCTTCCACACCATAGTTCATAAGGTGTCTTTTCACTGTGTGGTTTGAGGTGGGCTTTGTTAAGAATATGGACTGCTATGTGTATTACTTCTACCCAATAGCTTTGACCAATGTTATTCTCATTCATCATTGACCTGGCCATTTGCTGAACTATTCTGTTTTGCCTCTCAACTAATCCAATTATTTGTGGAGTTCCCGGGATTGTGCATTCTCTCTTGATCCCATGTTTATCACATAATTCCTTGAAATCACTTGACATAAATTCTCCTCCTCTATCTGATCTTACTTCCTTTAACATGTTTCCTGTTTGATTCTCAGTTAAAGCCTTAAATATTGTAAATTTCTCAAATGCTTCAGCTTTTTCTTTGAGAAAAGAAACCCAAGTGTAATCATCAATGATCAACATGAAGTAATTTTCCTTCCCTATGCCGCCTGTCTTGATGGTCCACACAAATCCATATGAACTAATTGGAGTGGTTTCTTTGTTGAAGTAGAGCTCTTGGATTTAAACTATGTCCTGGCTAGCTTTCCTACATGGTAGGGTTTACACACATAATCTTTTGGCTTTGATATTCTTGGAAGATCTTTTACTGCCTCAAGATTTTTGAGCTTGATTAAGTGGTCAAAGTTTATATGTCCAAGTCTCGTATGACATAACCATCTTTCATTATGTTTGCTTAGATGACACTCTTCTCTATATTCTTTTAGCACATATACTTTATTATATGTCCTTATGCCTTTAGCCACCACTTGTCTTGAGTTTACATAATTTATCTTACAATCTTTGGAAGTGAACACCACTTCACATCCTCTGTCACACATTTAAATTACACTGAGAAAATTATGTTTCAGCCCATCTACAAGTAGAACATCCTGGGCTTTTCCTTTTCCATTACTCAAACTCACCATCCCTTTACCTTTCATTTTACCTGGTTCATCATTTCCAAAGGTCACATTTCCTATTTTGCTTTTACTTATAGACATAAACTTAACCTTGTCTCTATTCATGTGCTTGGAACATCCACTGTCTATATACCAGGGGTCCTTTTGTTTTTGAGATGAAAGTACTAGACCACATTTTTCACTATCTTTATTTTTCCATGTGCTGGCATTTCTAGCTAGGGGTTTTATCCTTGGATCTTCTTTGTAATTTTTCAGATGGCAGTTTGTAGCTTTGTGGATGAAGTTATGACAATTATAGCATTCGATCTCATTGTTCAATAGGTCAAAGTGATTGGTGCAACTTTGTATACTCATTGGTTGTTTAGTTCTATGTTGCAAATATTGTTTATTTCTTGATCCCCTCAGTTGCATGTCTCTAAACTTAATTTGACAATTTTCAATCTTATGACCAAAATTAGAGCAGTAAAAACAGTAACCATGGAAGAAATTTTGGTTCCTGAAGGATGGCCTTCTTCTTGGAATTTGTTGCTTCATCTTCTGATATCTTTGTTTTTTTATCAGGGATGATCTTGTCGTTATTAGTTGTTGGTGGTAGAGTATTCACATGGTCTGATTGTCTGCTGACTTGGAACTTGATCATCTTTATTGGCTCTTTTCTTTCTGGCTGTTTTATGCTTGAACCACTTACATAGCCTAAACCGGTATTCAACAAAGGAGATCTTTGTTTGCTCAGAATTTTGTTTAGTTTTGTCGAGGCCTTAATGCTTGGAATATTTTGGAGATACAATGCTTTAAACTTCTCCATCTCTTTTATGGTTTTTACTACCTCTTCTTCCAAGGATTTAGATCTTGCCTTCTTCTTTGATAACTATTGTTTTAGAATTTCCTTTATTTTCTTTTATTCTTCTAATTCCACTTTTAGCAGGGCAAAGTATTCATCAGGTTTTTTACTATTTTTCTCGAACTGTATCAACAATTGTTTTTGTTTTTTCTTACTAAATCTGAGTCTAGCAATTTCTTCTAGGGCACTGATCAGTTCTCCTTCCAAGTCAACCACAAATTCTTCATCATTAACATCACTTCCTATTATTTTATTATAATAATCATCTTTGGCCATAAGCATAAATTCATTAACCTTATCTTCACAAGAAGAGTCGCTATCTATGTCTCCTAAAGAGTCATCATTGTTTACACATAAACTTTTATTTTTACCGAATCTCTTGGATTTGTACTTCTCTTCACCTTCAGATTTCTGGTCCTTCTTCTTGTGTGGACATTTAGATGAAAAGTGACCTATCTTTCCATAGTTAAAACATTTGAAGGGCAACTTGCCTAGCTACTTGCCTGATCCTTTCTTTAATCTTCTCACAAATTTTGCTTCAATTTCATCAGGCTCAGAATCCCCATTCCTATCTTCTTTAAATGGTTCTTCTTTAGAGGTGGGTTTATATTTACCTATCCTCATTTCATAAGCAGTCATAGTTCCTAGGAGTTGGTTAATAGGCGGAGATTTTAGATCATTGAGTTCTTATATAGAAGAGACCTTTGGGTTGAACCTATCTGGCAGAGATCTCAAATGCTTTTGAACTAAATAGGGTTCCTCATTTTTTTCAGCAAGTCCTTTCATTACATTTACTAGTTCTTCAATTCTCAGAAAGTACTTCCCAACAGTTTTATCCTCTTTCATATTTATTTGTTCAAACTGTAGTCTGTAGGTTTGAAGCTTGGCATCCTTTACCTTCTCATTACCTTCGTAACTGCTAATGAGTTTGTCCCACATTTCTTTGGGAGATTCTAAGTGCATAACTTTTACAAGTTCTGCTTCTGCAAGCCCACTCAGAATAGCATTCATAGCCTTAGAGTGGAAGTTGAATTCTAGCCTGTCATCCTTAGAAGCTAGTACAACTGGTTTTACATAACTAGTCTCTACCACATCCCAGATATCTGCACCTAAAGCCATTATGTAGGTTCTCATCCTAACTTTCCAGAAGCCAAAGTTTGTTCCATTTAACAGGGGGGCTTATTGGTTGAATTTAATTCATGGCTAGTCATGTTTAAGCTCTAGGATCTACCCTTAGATAAAAGGAACCATCTCCGATACCAATTGTTGGAAATACTAAGACAATTGAGAGGGGGTGGGGGGTGTGTGAATCAATTGTTACTATGCTTAAACAATTTTATGCCTATTGAAATATTATTAATGTTCTCCAAGTGATCATCAAGATTATGCAAGTCACGAACAACAGAAATAATAAGCATCAATCACACACATGATATACACAGAGGTAAATATTCATGAGGAAACCCATAAAGGGAGAAAACCTCTTCTTCTTCGAATGGTAGGCATTCTTTTATGTTCTGTACATCATCTATCTTTGAGAACCAACTCAAAATGAGGCTACAACCTCTTCTTTAACAAGTTGCAACTTGTAGAGAGAACCAACCCTCTGATTTATCTAGCACCCACTAGAGGGAAGCACCAAATCCCTGAGTGTTACAACACCAACTGGATGGAAGCATCAAATTCCAGTCACACAAGAACCAACCTGTATAACAGGGAACAATGATTCTCCCTTGTATCACCCTACCACCCTGGTTTTTCTAGCTGCAACCAGATGGAAGCTACAACTCCCTGTGTTCAAGCACCCACTTAAAACTATGAGGACAACATTCCTCCCTAGTGCCACCCTACCACCTTGAGATATTTCTTCTCTCACTTGTTTTGTCTCTGATACTCCATGTCTCCTCTGCCTTCTTCAACTTTTATGCTTTGTTCTACTTCTGCATCTTTCTGCTTCTATGCTTTGCTCTTTTTCTTCCTCTGCACCATCCATGCTCAACTTCTCTTCATCATTTTATTCTCTATGTTGCCTATGCATGCTATACATTGCGCCTCTGATCTCCACTTCAGGTACTACCCCACTTCTCCTCCTACCCACATGCATCATCATCCGAAAAACACACTATGTTCTCTGTTTTGCATGTCTTTCTCATGTCGAGTCCTGTGCCTGATCATCATTCAAACTCTTCGTCTTCCCTGACGATTATTCTAGATTTGTTCATCATCAGTGGCCATTATCCATTGATTCCTTGGCTTCTTTGGCCGTCACAACTCTTCGTCTTATCTCTCAGTTACAACCAGTCATTGTTGGCTTCTTTGGCTTCTAAGCCCCTTCCTTCACGTGACCATCAGCAGTGACCATATGCCTAACTAATAGGTGCTTCATGATATCAGCCTAGTGAGTGCTAGATCCTTCTTTCGATATGACCTTGGGTGATGATATCACGTGACCATGCGATTGCAAGAGGGGCCAAAGGCAGTTTGAGGGCAACCCACTTTTCACCCCGCAATTTACCTCAAGCCTCCATGTGTCCTTTATCCAAAACCGTGGTTTCAATTGCGGCCCACCTTCAACTTTTTAGAGTTTGCCCACCTTCAATCCCCACAATGAGATGGGACCATTGATCTCATGATCTTGACAGTGCTCGTTAATGGACGGTTCAAATTTGTTCTTTCACGATCTGTGGATCATAACTAACCTCCATAAATCAACAGCTGTGGTGAATTTCGTGATCCGAGCTCCGAGAGTTTCAAATCTCAAATCTCGCTTTTCCCATATTAAAATCTTCTGGAGTGGAAGATCTATTAACACCTATCTCCTTGAATCTACGATTAGGATCTCCTCTACGAGTCTGACCTTCAGGACTTTCAATTCTCAAACTCTCATTTATTTCCTACTACAATCTTTCGGAGTTGGTGATCCACTGATGTGTGTCCCTATCGGATTAACGGTCAAGATATCCTTCGGGTCTTCGAACTTCGAAGATTTCAAATCTCAATTTTAAATTTATCTCTATCACCTTTTTATGGAGTTTGCAATCCATTGATGTGTGTCCCTCTCGGATACATGGTCGAGATCTCCTTCAGGTCTCTAGAATTTGGATATTTCAAATCTCAACTTTGCTTCCTTCACTTTCTCTCGGAGTGTTTTTCCCGAACTGCACAGATTTCTGCCACGCGTCCTTCTGGAAATTGACGACCTGGATCTTCTTCGACCCTTGAGTCTTCGATGATCTAGTTTCCTTCCCAACCAAAAAATCCCAAAGTGATTCACTTTGGATTTGTGGATCATGTGCCAGCAGTCAGTCTCGACGATGGACGGTCCCTGCTTGCTTCGGGACTTTGACAAGTCACTGCTCCATTTTCCTCTAGAGTGATTAGATGCTGAGTAAGTCATAAGTGGTGGAGAATGCTTGTTGTCAGTTAATACTTCCACTTACACTATCCTTCCATTATTGTAGATCGATAGTCGAGAATTCTCCCAAAGTGATCTTCAGATCGAACATTTCATTTCCACTTCAGGACTTCAGCATTCGGGACTTCAGGACTTTGGGCAAGTGCTAGTGGTAAAACTCTCGGAGTGACATAACTTACTTACATCACTTGATGATGTGTCACTAGCCAAGTAGCTGCCACGTGTCACTCAGATTCGTGATTTGCACGTACCTGAAATGTCGATTCAACTTGACACTTGTCATTATCTGATTGTGCCATGTGTCCTTGTTGATGTAGTCTGATGACATGGTCTATAAATGTGGTTCTATATGATCTAACGATCATCGTATATTCTCCAGATCTGATGGTCCTTATTCATTTCAGATTTCGGGACTTCGGGTAATTCGGCTTTTCAATTCGCCAATTCTTCTGAAGTGAGATTCCTCAAATAGTAACCTCCTCGCAACTTTAGACCCAAAATTAATGACGTTTGTTTGATCAATATATTAGATCAATGAATCGATCTGTCTACGATGCAGCTTTGCCTTGGATTAAATCCAATGGCTTTCCATCTTTTCTTATCCTATCCTTTCACTTAATTTGATCCGACGGTTGTTGGTCCTCTGGATCGGTGATCCAATGGTCATTGTCTCTCATCCTCCCGAGTTTTTGATCTCTCTAACTTGGAAGGTTTTCTAAATTTTCACAGGTCTCGACCTTTTCTCCTCCTTCAAGTCCATCTCTTGGAACTCGTCTACACTTTTGGAAACCACTATCTCTTCTGAGCTTTCTCGTCTTCTGCTCTCTCGAGGTTTGGTTCGTTGTTGATCTTACCATCAATGACAAGCACATTCTTCATGTAATCATGCCAACATTTTTCATCAAATTCATGTATGATTCGATGTGGAGAATAATTATTTATTATTCTATCTCATGAATGGATGTTGTAACGAGTAAGAGCTACTAAATCTGTTGATAAGTTATATGATTCAATGTTTTACAGTTCTTGTCTTTAATGATGAAAATAAATCATTGTGTTATTATGTGATTGATGATTAGAGTTGAGTGAATTATTTTACTTTCCATCATTTATCGCATGCATGCTTTCTTCTGATAAATTGTATCTCAAACAGTAATTGTAATACCCGCACAGTTAACATATTAGTACTAGGCCAATGGTAGACAATCATTGTCTGCATGCTAGAGTGGAAGGGTTATCCCAAGCTCAACCCGTTCTCCAGTAGTTAAGTGTGTTCCCGCTTTGTCGCTCAGTTGGTTTATACTATTTTTATCTTATATTCATCCCACCTAAGAGAAAACACAAAAAGAGAACATCTGAACTAAAGGAGAAAGCCTTCACAAGAAAATGTAAGGCCCATTGATTATTTTGGCCAGATCGCAAGATCTAGAGAACCATTCCACTATTAAATGTTGCAGAGTCTCATTGGGCCTCAGTGGCAGGTTCGGTTCCTGTTGTTGAGTTAAATGGATTTAGGACCCCTCAATAGGTACATAACAAGAGGGTTGACATGGAATTCTGCAATTCTTCCATCTTTTTACTTATATTCTTTTCCATTTGTTCCCTATTTTCATCCATCTTATTTTCCATATGTTCCATCTTATTTTCCACATGTTCCCTATTATTATTAATGTTATTTTCCATATTTCATTCCATTTTTGTTTGTACATTTATTAAATTATACTTTTTCATTGACCTATCATTCATTTCATTAATTTTCTTATCCAAATTGGATAGCTAGTTTTGTGTGTCTTGATTTTCTTCATGAGTCATGGTTGATATTTCTGGAGGTTTAATCAGAGAAGTAATTTTTGGACCACCCTTTGACATGTGGGACACAAATAATAATACTCCTCTTTTTTCTCTTTATCACAAATTTTGAATCACCAAAAATATATCTTTCAATCAAAATTTAAGTCAATTGTAAGTTGCATACCTTGAAAACCCTAATTTTGAGACTGTCTTGATGGCTGACCTTTGTCTTAATGTATATCTAAAATTTAGGCCCTTCTGAGTCTAAACTTTCTTCTTGTAGTACTATGATATTTCTTCTATGCAATGTTATAGGTCTGAGAAAAAAATGATGTTTCAAGTGAAAGCTATGGTAACCTTCCCAAAACTTGTTGATTCTTATCCCTTTCCAGATAATGAACTTGTATGGAATGCCACGTGTCCAATATTTCAGATCTGACTCTACAATTGTCACCTGAAATAGTCTTCTCTCTCTTTCCAAAGGAACTGGTGGAACTCAATTTGGACTTACCATTTTCAAATATGTCACTTATACCACTAAAACATGTTTGAGACTAGTTTTAGGACTAGTCAAATAACCCTAGTTTCCACAACCTATATCTCACAAAGTGAACAAATAAAAACATGAAATTTTTATCACAAGCACTTCAGTATTATTATGACCTTGAAAATTTCACAGCCTGAAACCCTGTTAAAAACAATTTATAGAAAAAATTCCAAGATGACTTGTTTGAAATGGATTTTAGGACTAGTCACAAACCCTAACTTTCATAGGATATATCTTAGAAAGTATAATGAACCAATACCTAAATTTTTTACCAAATTTACTTCACTATGTCTCCTCAGTATACTGGAAATTGGAAAATATGAATCTTCTCTAAATTTGTTTATATAAATTCCAAGATGACTCGCTTGAAGGAGAAAAACCCTAGGATCGTATGCCCTAAAACCAAATGTTATGCATCGAATGACCAAAATAGCATAGAGAGAGAGAGAGAGAGAGAGAGAGAGTTACATGCCTTGATAAAGAGAGAAAAATGAATGTGAATCCTCTTCGAGGGGACAACCTCCGTTTACAATACAACAAATGTAAAAGATGAGATGATCTGAAAAATAGGTCTCATGTGTGTGTGTGTGTGTGTAGGAGACCAAGGGTACAATTACAATTAAAGGTCTAGCTGACAATACTAATATATCAATAGAAATACAACAATTCAATATCTAGGGCCTTACATTGGGCTTTGTCTAGGTGCTTAACAGTAACTTTGTGTTTCTTGTCAAGTTGTTCTAAGTGAATGAGGTGCTCTTCTAAGGTAGTGGTGTTAAGAAGGATCTCAATGGAAATATTTAGCGACATAATCTCACATTCAATCGTAAGAATCTCTTCCACCCCATGAATGAGTTGGAAAGGTGTGAAACCTGTGGCAGTATTTACAAATGTTTGGTATCCCTAGAGTGTCGAGGAAATCAATAAATGTCAGTTAGACTTGTTCACATTAACCATTCTCTAGATTATGGTTTTTAAGGACTTATTGAATGCCTCAAATTGACCATTCTCATGTGGGTAGTAAGGTGACAAATTTTCCTATTGGAACCCCAACTTATCTACTAACTCGAACATCATTTTATTCTGGATGTGGCTGCCATGGTCATTGTCAATCTCCCTGGGTACACCAAATTTGGATATAACTTGCTGAAGTATTTGATGACCATGATAATGTACTTATGCCTCCTAATCAAAGCTAGGTGACATGTCATAAAATAAACCCCCCACTTGGTAAAAGGGTTGATGGTGATAATGGGGTATAGTGGAGCTGGGTGCACGCATATTTTCCCCAAAAAAACTTGGCATGGATGAAATTTATTAACTCCTTCAACACAATCCTTGAATATCGATGGCCAAAAAATCCACTGCACAAGATTTTTTGGGTTGTTTCCAACCCAAAGAGACGACCACCACATGCTCCACTGTGACAATCATTTAGGACTTTATCTACTTCCTCATGAGTCAAGAAATGATGCAAAATTTAATCCACCCCATGGTGATACTAAATGTCACTGATGATGAGGTAGTTCATTGTGTGATGGTGAAATTGACGCCACTTGTCATGAGAGAATTTGAGCATAAACCTTTGAGTTTGGAGATATATAAGTATGTCTCCATACCAAGTATCACTCAAGGATATGAGGAATAAATGTTCATCTGGGAACGAGTTAGTTTTGAGATGATCCTCACTAGCCTTAGATAACTTCGACATAACTTAGCAAAAACCAAACATTTCTTTAATTTGGCAGATGCAAATTCCAGATCAAACTCTTGCAAAATCACTATCCATTTGTTATACTTACCTTCGATGAATCATCTAGTCAAGACAAACTAGAAAGGATTTGTATTCATGATCATGATGGTTTTCTAAAGAAGTATGTAATGTCATAGTTGTTGGACATCATGGGCTACTACCAGATCCAATTTTTCAACATGGGAGAACCTTAACTCAAGTTTGACGAGACTCATGCTTATGTAGTACACCACATGTTCTTGGTGCAAATCATCTTCTTGAACCAATACCATCCCAATGGTTGATTTAGATGTTGCAAGGTATAGTAAGAAGTCTCTACTATAGTATAGAGGATTTAGTAAGGGGAATAAACATAAGTGTTTTTTTTCAAAGCGTCGAATGATCTTTGGGAAAAAGTATCCCATATAAATGGGCCCCCCTTCTTCAATAGGTGCATGAAACCGTTGGTGACCTCGACATAATTTGCGATGAACCATCACAAGAAGTTATCCTTTCCCTGAAGGATATGTAACTGACGCATATTTTGCAGGGGAGGAAACTGAACTATTTCATCAACCTTTAAAGGATAAAAAATGATTCCCTTATTGGACACAATAAAACCTAATAATCTTCCTGATATGACATAGAAGATGCACCTGTGTGGATTCAAATGAACTTTATAGTAATGAAACCTATCAAAAATTGCAGAAGGTGAGTGGGATGATCACCTTGTAGTGTGAGTGAGTGGATAAATCATCGATATATAATTTGATGATGTGTTTGATGTCATGAAAGGCGTATGACATAGCCCACTAGAAATTGGCTCCAACATTTTTAAGGCCAAATGATATATTTTGGTACAAAAAAGTACCCAAATGATAGATGAACACAATATTATGTTGGTCCTTTCCAGGGTGAATTTGGATCTAGTTATAGTAGAAAAATTCATCCATGAATAAGAAAATTTCACTTTTAGCACACTCATCGATAATATGATCAATGAAAGGGGTAGGGTAGTGGTCTTTTCGACAAGCCTTATTCAGATTTGAAAAATCCATGCATATGGAAATATTCCTCTATTTATTGTCAATAGGTATAGGGTTGGACACCCATTCAATTAGGGGGACTAGGTAAATGAAGCCATCTTTAAGTAGCTTCTCTACCTTTTCCTTGATCAATGAAAGGGGTGGGGTAGTGGTCTTTTCGACAAGCCTTATTCAAATTTGAAAAATCCATGCATATGAAAATACTCCTCTATTTATTGTCAATAGGTATAGGGTTGGACACCCATTCAATTAGGGGGACTAGGTAAATGAATCCATCTTTAAGTAGCTTCTGTACCTTTTCCTTGATGGCATCAAGCTTCCTAGGATTGATAGGTTGTAACTTTTTCCAAAAATGTTTAGCATTCTCACACATTTTTATCTTGTGTTTGATGACCCTCAGGTCAATGCCAAGTGTTTCATCATATGTCTAGGAAAAATTATCACATAATTATTTAAATAGAACAATATAAGTTTGAACTTATTTTAGAGAAAAATATACCCCAATCAAAACATTTTCCACAAATTCATAATTCCTAGAGATGTTGATTGGTATGGTTTCAATCCAATCGATGAAGGAATGAGAGATAGTTAAAGTAACCTCCCACAAAAATCACCCAAGGTGAAATTTCCCTCGCGAAGATGGGCACCCTCCATGGGAGATGAGACTATGATTATGCGTCTACCTCAGGTACCATGAGAACTTCCCACTCATGGTCACCTATGAGATGTCCTAGGAATAACAGCTAGAGTTACCAATTCACAATTGGATACTGGGTGAAATAGTCATGGGTCGGATCACACATATGGGTAGGGAAACAAAGCTTAAAAATTCTAAGAAGTGATGTCACCCAAAGGACCTACCACTTCTAGAAACCCCCATACATGTAGTAATCCAACAAACACAAAAAGAAAAGTGAAGAGGTGATATCACCTCCACTTTCCCCCATATAGACCTCATGCTTTACACCTATGTTAGAGGTTCTTTCCTAACAAGAACTTCTTGCTACTACTATATTTCCACTCACTAATCAATTCTAGTTTGAATTTGCAACCTTGGAGAGTTTACTCTCCAATCTTAATACAAGGCCCTACTTGCTAGACTATTGTTGGTTTTATATAAAGAAAAGTCTAGTTAATTTTAGATTATGCATTCATTCTTAAAGGCATTTGATTACTCATGGATATGGTGGTTCAACTTGTGATATTTCCAGACTCTTGCAAAAAGAAAATTTTAAGAATACTGGCCAATAAAATTTTACTCTTATCCTTCATTGTATTCGATTTTCAATGTAAATCATGAACAACTCTTTAAAATGAAATCACAATGCAATACATAAACAATAAATGTGATTTTTATTTTTGAGACTTAGAAAATGAGACCCTATTCAAACAACAAACCAAAAGGAAAATGCATCTTCAAAAATATTACTCTTAAAAATGTTGAAATAACAAAGAAAGAGAAACACAATTTTTTTTTCTTTTTATTTTAAGAATGGATGAAAAATGCAAGCAAGGGAAATTTATTCTACTGGAATCCTACTGCAAAAAGGTTCTTGACACTAAAAAAACAAAGACACTACAACATAACAAGGAAAAAAGGGGAAAATATGAAAAATTTTGAAACTCATGAAGCACATGCACTCTCTGAGAGAAACTTGCATGTACATGTTCTTTGGATTAAGGAAACATGTGTGTGCACACTCTGTTCCCAAGATAAACTTGCATGGGTGCCCAGTTATAGGAAAATATCCTCAGAAACCCCCCTAGTGGACCCTTTCATTTTGTTCTATTGGATTAACAACATATTAAATAGACTGAAATCCATGTAGAGAAACTTAAACCATGCCTAAAAGAAACAAACCAAACCTTATCGAGAATAACTCAAGGATTTATACCCATTCGAATTTCCAATTATGTTGCAGTCTAAACTATATTATGGCTAAGGAAAACCATACCAAAGGGAAATTCAAAGAACAATGAAAATCCTTCCCTAGGATAACCTATGATGAACTTTTGATAACTACTAGTTAGTTATGAGGGATATTATAAGGTTCATATGACTAATTGGAGATGACCCTTGCTATTTGTCTTTGCTCCAATTGTCCTCGTTCCAAGATTGAAAACCTGCACACATCGAAACAACAAACCTTCCTTAAATTGTTGGTAGAAATAGAAATGAACATAAAATAACTACCATAACTAACTTTATTAGGTTATTCAATTCCTCTAGAAATGATAAAAGGATATCTAATTACTAAAACAATACACCACAATCAGGGGAGGGAAAGAAGATATATCTTCATTTTATTATAAATGACAATAATACAAGGAAATGTACCTGATTTTGTTGCCGACACTTTTTGCCACACTTTTCTGGATACCTCCATCCTTGGGGCCAATCAAGATTGCTTCCGACTCCACAAATATTCTCCATGTGAGTGTGAGGACAACCATAGGGTTGTAGGCCTCAAAACAAGAATGCAAGATGATACTCAAGAAACAAGGGATTCCTAAGGGAAGAAGGTCATGAAAACATTGGGGGAATGACAAGCTTTGACTTCTCTAAGCAAGATGATACCTTTGTTATCAATTAATTCTTCTTTCACTCTATATCCAGATCCTTTTATTAGGCCTCTTTTATACCATTTCAAGATGGTCAAAATTATTTTCCATAGGTTCCAGGATGTTATAAAAGTTTTTGTCCCATAAACCCTGCTCAAGAGTGCATAATTTTCACGTTGTTTATATATTTTTATCCATTTTTGAAGGCACACTCTCCTTTCCTGAAGGGAAAGAGCATGTACATGCTCCTTTCTTGAGCATAAAGTGTGTGTGGAACATAAATGAGGCCTTTTTTAGGTAGAGTACAGGGGATTCTCAAGTTGTAGGGGATATATGAAGGGGATAAAGGCCAAAATCAGTGCATCCAAGACAAGAGGTTGTCAAAAGATGCTATAACAAATTATTGGCTTCTTCCTACCAAATGTTGGAAGGATGGGAGCCCTAGTTTCCAAGATCCATGTCTTCCATCTAATGAATTGCATCTTCCTCCTTGAAATTCACTTAGATTGAATTTGTTGACATCCTATGATTAGAAACAATAGAGTGAGATCCTTTGTTAAGATTGTTAACCATATTTCTCAACATAATGCATTCTACCTCCAATACATCGATTTGTTTCTTATGTTGGAACATAATGTTCATAATTATTGCATTTTGAGAGGTGCAATCATGTTTATTTTCATGAACTTTGGTAGTCACAAAGAAGAGAGGGGTTATGCTACATTGAGTGGATTCTTCATGTCTTCTGACTTGAGACATAAAACACTTCCTAGACTTCCCCAGAGTCCATAGATAAGTCACATAGAGAGGGATAGTGCTACCAATGCCCGACAAGTGTCTTGAGAAACCCAAACTTCCACTCAAATGAAAATGTCCAGAGGAGACCTTGCTTCCAAAACACAAGAATTTTTTTTTTGAACCAGAGACCACACAATAGTACAACTAGAGCACCAAGAGTCCATAGCTTGTTTATATCAAAGACAAGAGAAATAGAATGAAAAATTCTTAACAAAAATCATGGATTGAAGAAAATTGAAGAACCATACATAAAAAAAATAGCAACTAGAGTGTCAAGAGACCATAGCTCGTTGAATCCAAAGCTTAGAGAACCAGAAGGACCAATGAAAAACAAATACCAAGGACACAAGAAAACCAAAATAACATACATGAAAAATAAATCCAAGAGCCAAAATGAATGAATAACGATGCATTGATCACACCTTGAAACTTTAACCATCAAACAAAAATTCCAAACTATAATTCAGAGGCCGAGGGAAACTCTTACTAGATAAATCTTATGTTGAATAGTCTTATTCCAAATGGATTTTCTCCCTTCTCCCATATAGGTCTCCATTATCCCACCTTTCCTTTGATAAACCTCTCCAAGTGGTTCAAGAAACAAACCATAATTAATTTTGAGCATGCGAGAGGGGGGTGGGCAGTTCCTTTTATATCTAGGTGCCTCACTTTTAATTGGATGACGATGATATTTTGATGTATGGTTATTTTTTATGTTTTAATGTACCTCCATATCCATAAAACTATGATAATTAAGATATTGGTTGATAGTGTCAACCATGATTTTTCGGAGAACCCCTATTTCGAGTGTAATGGCCTACTTGGATAGAGAGTCAGCTTGATAATTTTTGGGAATTGGTTATATTCTTTACATGAGGGGGGCGGGACTATCCTCCCCCTTCTCGGAGGGTCACGAGAGGGTTCTTGGGGGGATGGGAGCCCCCCTATGCTGGGGTTTATGGACAATTCCCCCAAGATTTTTTTTTGCATCTGTTTTTAGTGATTTTTTTGGCACATCATTTTCGTCGATGGTTTTCTAATTATGGTTAATGAGTTATGGTTTTTGACTAATCTTCATCAATGGATTAGGGGTTTTGGATGCCGCGGGATCCTATATATATTATATTGTAAACAATGAAGATATGATGAATATAATATTAGAGGTGTGACTCTAAACAGGTTTTTGGTTTCCTAGTTTGGGTTTTCAAGGTAAAATATCTATATAATGTGTGTGTATGTGTGTGTGTCATTGTATATTTTCTATTTTTATTAAGAATCTATTTTCATTAATTTATTATACAAAGTTAAAATATACATTTGGTATCAGAGCAATTATTGGCTTCAAGGGGATACCTTTGTGGTTAGGGGGTTTGGCTCAGGTTTGTGGTAAACCGTGTTACAATGGGAGATATGTGGTACTGATTCTTCAAGTGAAAAGAAATGATGAGTGGTTCGAAAACAGATATCAAGAAATTTAATGGGAAATTTTTTGTGTTGTGGAAGCTCAATATGGAAGATTTGTTGGTGGAGTACAAACATCAATGGATGATTGTGGATCCAGGGACTGCACCTTCAAGAATGTCAGCAGAAGACTAGAAAATTTAGATCAGAAGGAAAAGAGAACAATATGTTTGTGTCTCTCAGATTCAGTATTACTGAATGTGTCAAGGGAAGCTACAACCAAGGAATTATGGGATTTTTATCAATTAAAGTATCTGGTAAACAAATTGTTCCTACAAAAGAAGTTGTACAACCTAAGGATGAAAGATGGAGTCTCGGTGATAGAAAATCTGAATGCCTTTAATAGTATGGTAATTTAGCTATTATCTATTGATATTAAGATTTATGATGAAGTTATGTGTATCAGTTTATTGTGCTCTTTACCAGACTTGTGGGATAGTCTAGTTATGGCCATAGGTAGTAATACAACTACTTTAAGATTCGATGATGTGGTCTCATCCTTGTTATCGGAGGAGACGAGGAAGAATAACATGGAAGAACATAACACACATGCATTATTTGCAAGAGGAAGCTCCCAAGAAAAAAATAGATATAAGTTCTCCAGTGGGAGATCTAAATATAGGGTTAGATATAAATCTCTCGGAATTTTTTTAAAGGTATGATGGAGATGTGGAAAAGAAGGGCACTACAAGAAGTGTTGACGACGATTTTTGTCAACAAAACTTAGCCAACAAATCATTTTTAGGTTCTCTCTACAATCACGCTACTTGTGCAAATTTTCACTCACTCCCATTAGAATTGACACAATCAAATCGACAAAGCTATTATGGCTCTTGATCTATCACTCACATGCCCTCATATTTTTCACTCGTGAGATATTCTCATGCACTTTTAAAAAAAAAAGAAAAACATCAACACCATGTCTTTGAGAATATTTCTTTGAGACTATTTTTTATACGTTTTCATAGCATGCCAAAAGATTATTATTAAATCCACCATGTGTTAGGCCTTCACCTTATTAACTTACTCTATGCCATACCAAAACATAAAAGTATGCTTCCTTATCTTGGCCTTCATTTCATATTATTTAAAACATAAAAGTATGCTTCCTTATCTTGGCCTTCATTTCATATTATTTAAAATGAAAGAGTTTGGTCTTAACTTTACTAGTTACTCCTTGTTATAAGTGGTTATATGGAAGACCCCCACCATCTCCTTATATCCACGTGGCCCATTCTATCACATATTTCTTTTTAAAAAATATTGTGGGGACATAAAGTTTTAGTATGCTCTTTTCGAGTTATGTTATATGGAACTATCCTTATACCATATCACATTATTGACAATATGGGAGTCTTGTGGACAGACGAATCTACAGATGCTTTGAGCAATCCTTTCCTGTTGGATGATGACTCTAGTACTTCCTTTTTCTGTGGATGATATATCTAAGTCCATGAACCAGATCGATTTGTCAGAAACTGAACCTCCTCCTCTGTTTCGTCATAATCTAGTTTTTGAATTTTTATTGCCCCGTGCACAGGCCCTTCGTGATGTTGGTAATTCAACCAAAAGGGTTGCGCTGCTGGCTATATTAATATGCATGCGACCAAAACTAAATAAAGAAGTGTTTGGAGGAAAACGCAAGGGACACAGAAATGTTATAGAGTTAACAAAAACTAGTTAATGATATGTTAAGAAATTTGACAGTTAAAACTCAGTTATAAAATCGATAACTGAAGGAACGGTCCACCCAACGCCTTAAAGAGAGCAGTGCACAGCTTGTTTAACGGGGGATTCGAAAAGAGAAGTCAGAGAATACAGATTTTTCTGAAGGAAGTATTGTCTCAGAAATAAAACTCAGAGAGAGAACTTAGATAGAATTCTAAAAGAGAGTATATTGTGACTGTTGGGAGGGTTCTTCTATTTCATTCTTTCATTACATCTTCCGCAGAGACTGACAAAATCGTTGGCAGCAGGTGGTCTTGTGAAGCAGCTAAGAGGATAAGCGAGGATGAGTTTGATGGCCTTCATGAGATAAAGATTTACTTGTGTAGTTTGTTGTAATATGGCTCGATTTGATTCGACGCTAATCAGTTTTATTATGCAAGTCATTTCCTCGCGATTCGCCACCATAACTCCATTTCTTCTTGGCTCAGCTCTTTTTTTTTTCTTTATGCTTAGTCTTTTTATTGTACGTTGCATCTAAAAGGGCTAAAGATCAGATACCTGGCCCTCATCTACGCAGAGACTTAAAAATTTTGATGTTCTATGATTTTGTATGAAAACTTTTGGATATCTCCTCGATTTTCTTTAAAACCCTTAGTTTTTCTTGTTTTTTTACTGATTTAATACTTTAATTTCAAAAAAACAAAAAAACAAAATAGAAAAAAAAAAATATTACATAATTTCAAAAGAACCTAGTGTACTATGGCTAACTGAGGTATATATTTATATGTTCCTTTCTTTAAAAGGTTCCAGCTGTAACTTTGTTTCTTTTTTCTATTTTTGTAAATAGTTTTGTTATAATTATAAAAATGTTAAAATAATAATCATTACACTATTTTTCCACTTAATGTTCAATATTTATTTAGTGATTACTAACTTGTGTTAATTAATTTAGTTTTTTTTAATTCTAGGTTAATCTTTTCAATTTTTTGGTTTTTTCTAAATAAATGTAATTAAACATTTGTTTTCTTTTATTCATGGTATTTACTTATTATATTTAGTTTTCGTTATATCAAATGTACAAACCCACATAAAAGCAATTAGAATAGTAAATAGTATGAAAATCATAAAAGCACATAAAAATTAATTATTGATAAAAAAATTTTTTATAGAATAATGGAAACTATGCTTGGACTGTAGGTTATGAGAAATTTAACTTAAAGTTCAACGCACATTCTTGTTCGGGGCTTTAAGCCTAGAGTGATATTCCCTCTTCTTCTCACCTAGCCCCGCGGGAGGTTGAAAATGTTGAGGCTTGAGACTCTCTAGTCTTTTAGTGTCAACAAGAAAAAATGTAGATCCAAAAGTGTTGAGAGAGGGAAGGGATGATGCTCCTTCTACATAAGAAAAAACCTCCATGAAAGAAAGAGGGGATGTGTACTTGGATTCTTCAAGCACACATGCAGATCATGAGGCATGGATGGTTGAATAAGGTGCATCCTTTCATATGACTCCTCACAGGGAGTGGTTCTACGAATATGAAAGGTATGATGGAGGTGATGTTTTCCTAGGTGATGAATCGACAACCAAGTTTTCCTAGGTGATGAATCGACTACCAAAATCATAGGATGAGGAAAAGTCAAGTTGAAGCTCATGGATGGAAGGATTAGAATACTTCATGGTGTTCTACACATCCCAAGATTGGCCAGGAATTTGATTTTTGTAAGGAAAATGGATGATGTAGGGGTTAAAACAATGTTTGAGAAAGAAACATGTAGGATGGTTTGAGGAGCAATGGTGTTGCTGAAGGGAGTTCAATGTGAAATTTTGTATAAGATGCAGGGAAGCACTATTAGTGATGGATGCAATAGTTTCATTGTTCATGATATTGGAGCTGAAGAAAAGAAAAATATATGTCTCTAGAGAAAAGAGTATGTTGTGGCATCAAAGACTAGGGAATGTCAGAGAGAAGGGCCTTCGATTACTACATGGTAAAGCTATGGTTGAAGGTATGTCTAACTACTCTCTAGATTTTGATTTATGTGAACATTGCATATATAAGCGATTAAGATTCCCTTTTGGTGCAATGAGGGTCGAGGGAGTTTTATAGTTGGTGCGAAGTGATGTATTTGGACCTATGTCGGTTCTACCACTGGGAAAATATGTGTACTATGTCTCATTTATAGATTATTTCTCGAGGAATACATGGATATATTTACTCAGGAATAAATTTGATGTCTTTGACACGTTTAAAGAGTTTAAGGCTCTTGTAGAGAATCAAACAAAAAAAATAATTAAGGTGACGAGGACGGATAGTGGTGGAGATTTCTATGGAAATGAATTCGAAGAATTCTATAAGAAGTGCGGTATAGAAAGGAACAATACTACTTCATATACACCTCAACAAAATGGAGTTGCAGAAAGGATGAATAGAGAAGTGATGGAAAAAGTAAGGTGCATGCTCAATGTAGATTTTAACCTTGTACAATATTTTCTGCAAACAAATTTTCAATAAAAGAACATAAAAGATACAATGGAAAATACACACATTACACAAATATTTTCCCCTGGAAACCCAAACCGGGAAATCCAACATCTATATTCATTGACATCATACATTTTTTACAATACAATATACATATAGGAGCTAGTGGCATACAAAAACCTAATCCAATGACCTGGATTAGTCAAAAACCCTAATTCCTTAACCGAAAGTATAAAACCATTGGCGGAAAACCATGTGTTGAAAAACCACCCATAAATGGACATGAAAATCGAGGACTGCCCAAAAATGGACACCAAAATCGAGAATTTTTTTTTCATGGGTGCTACCCCCTGCAACCCCCCAAGGGGGGGCCTAGCGGCCTCCCCTCTTACCCCCCTGCATGCCCGACGCAACGTAGACACTATTTCTAGTCGTGCAAATAATATAACACATATCCAACATTCTCCCACTTTTTGTTTTCCTTGCATATAGGGGGTTACAAGGTTACATAGTCGACAATCTAGGGCATCAATGCCCATAGATTCTCTACACCAAGAGAACTTCTCAATGCTCACAGATTTTGTTAATGAATTTGAAATATTCTTCAAAGTGTCCACCTTCATCAAAAACACCTTCTTTTCTTCAACCATGTATCTCGGAAAGTTATATTGAACATCAATATTCTTTGTCTTTGAATGATATGTTGGGTTCTTCACCAGAAACATTGCACTCTAACTGTACTCTAACTATTACAATCTATCCTTGCAACTTGATGTACCAACCAAATACTTGAACACAATCTTTGTAACCATATTGCTTCCTTGCTTGCATGAATGGCTGCAATGTATTCAACTTTTGTAGTTGAAGTGCCACTACAGATTGTATTTTGTTCATCCCACTGATTGCTCCTCTAAACAGGTTAAACACATACCTGCTTGTAGATCTTCTACGACCCAAATCTCCAGCCCAGTCTGCATCTACAAAGCCATGTATGTCCAACACTTTTTCCAATCCTAGTCTTCCTTGGTAGCACAATCCATAGCTAGCAGTGCCACGCAAATACCTAAAAACCCTCTTTATTGTTGTCTAATGCTCCTTACCTGGTTTTGACATATACTTGCTCAAAACTCCCACTGCATGTGCAATGGTCGGTCTAGTACAAACTATTTCTTACATCAAACTACGAACCCCACTCGCATATGGAACATGAGACATGTCCTCCTCCTCTTCTTGTGTCTTGGGACACTAATCCACAAATAACTTTATACCTATAGGAATAGGGACCATGAACAGTTTACATTCCTGCATATTAAACCTCTGCAATATTGTCTCCACATATTTTCTCTGATTTAACCAAAGTTTCCTATTTTTCCGATCTCTTTTAATTTCCATGCCCAAAATGAAATTTGCAACACCAAGATCCTTGATGTCAAATTTAGAGGACAACCGAGTTTTCACATCCTGGATAATCTTCTTGTTGTTTCCTATCAACAACACGTCATCCACATACAAGACCAATTAAATCGAATGATTACCATTTAATTGAAAATACACATAATGATATTCTTTGTTTCTTGTGAAGCCAAGTCCCAACATATAAGTATCAAGTTTTTTTATACCACATCCTTAGTGATTGTTTTAAACTCACACATGGACTTTTTTATCTTGCATACCAACTCCTTCTTTCCCTTCACAGCAAGGCCTTATGGTTGCTTCATATAGATTTCTTTTTCTAGATCCCCATGTAGGAATGTTGTCTTCAAATCCATTTTTTCTACTTCAAAATCAAACATAACAGCAATAGATAACAAAAATCTAATAGAAGTTAATTTGGCAACAAGAGAAAATATCTCACCAAAATCGATTCCCTCAACATGGGAATAACCCTTTGCTACTAACCGAGCTCTGTATTTCTACATTTTTCTTTCTACATTCAGCTTGTTTTTAAATACACATTTGCTACCAATGGGATTTCTTCCCATCAACAACTCCACTAGATCCCAATCCCCATTCTTATCCAAGGCTATCATTTATTCAACCATGTCCTTTTTCCATAGTTTTCCATCCTCTGAATCCACTGCCTCCTTAATAGTTCTAGGATCATCATTAGTAATAGACAAAGCAAAATTTGAACAGAAATCAGGTGGAGTATACCTTTCTAGTAGTCTTTTTTTCTTGCACCGATCTCCTCAATACTAGAGTATGAGGATCTTCTTCTTCTTATTCATGTTCTTCTGTAGAGTCTGATTCATCATCATTTGGCTCAAACTATATTTTCTCTGGTTCTTCCTTACTTGGTGGGACTTCATGTTTGACAACATCCTTCATTTCTCTAAATACCACATCTCGTCTATACACAACCTTCTTAATTTATCGGTTCCAAAGCTTATAACCTTTGATACCATCTTTATACCCAATAAAGATACACTTTTCAACCTTCTTATCTAGCTTACTCTTATTTTTCTTTGGAACATGAACATAGGCCTCACAACCAAATACCTTGAGATGTGTGAGAGAATGTTTCTTACTAGTCCATACCTCTTGCGGAGTCTTGTCATCCAATGCTGACGAGGGTGATCTATTGACCAGGTAACATGCAATACAAACTGCCTTTGACTAGAATTATTTCCCTAACCCGACACCACTGAGCATGCACCTTGCTTTTTCCATCAACGTCCTATTCATCCTTTCTACAACTCCATTTTGTTGAGGTGTATATGGAGTAGTCTTTTTCCTTGTTATATTGCAGTTCTTAAATAATTCTTCAAATTCATTCCTGCAAATCTCTCCACCATTATCTGTCCTCAGCACCTTAATTATTTTCTCTGTTTGATTCTTAACAAGATTCTTAAACTCTTTAAACCTGTTAAAGACTTTATATTTCTTCTTGATAAAATATATCCAAGTATTCCTTTAGAATTCATCTATAAATGAGACATAGTACACAAATTTTTCCAATGATGGAACCGACACAGGTCCAAATACATCACTGTGAACTAGCTGGAAAATTCCTTCTTCCCTTGTTGCACTAGAGGGGAATATCACCCGATTTTGTTTCCCATATACACAATGTTCACATAAATCAAAATCCAGAGATCAGTTAGGCATACCTTCATCCATACCTTTACTGTGTAGTATTCGAAGACCCTTCTCTCCGATATGCCCTAGTATTTGATGTCACAACATAACCTTTTCTCTAGAGATTGTAGGGTTTTTTTCTTCTTCTGCTCCAATATCAGGAACAATGGAACTATTACACCCATCACTAATAGTGCTTCCTTGCAGCTTATACAGAGTTCCAAATCCCTTCAATAACACCATTGCTCCTCGAACTATCCTACAAGTTTCTTTTTCAAATATCGTTGTTACCCCTGCATCATCCATTTTTCTTACATAAATGAAATTTCTGGCCAATACTGGCATGTGCAGAACACCAGGTAGTGTTGTAATCCTTCCATCTATGATCCTCAACTTAACTTTTCCTCGTCCTATGATTCTGGTTTTCGATTCATTGCTTAGGAAAACATTACCTCCATCATACTTGTCATATTCACAAATCCACTCCTTGTGGGAAGTGATATGAAAGGATGAACCTGATTCAACCAACCATGCCTCATGATCTGCATGTGTGCTTGAAGAAGCCAACTACACATCCCATCCTTATTTCTTGGAGGCCTTTTCTTCTGTAGAGGGGGCACCTTCAAATCCCTTCACTTTCTCAACTCTTTTGGATCTACATTGCTTCTTGAAGTGCCCTTCTTTTCCACATCTCCAACATACCTTTACAAACTTTCTGAGAGTTTTACATCTACCCTTAGACTTAGATCTCCCACTTGAGGACTTAGATATATTTCTATCATGGGAGCGTCCTCTTGCAAATAATGCATCCTTGCTCTTTCCTTTCATGTTCTTTCATCTTATCTCCTTCGATAACAAGGATGAGACCACATCATCTAAAATCAGGTAGTCATATTACTACCTATAGCCACAACCAGACTATCCCACGAGTCTGGTAAATAGAAGATTAAACTGATACAATTATCTTCATATGAAATTTTAATCTCAACAGATAAAACTGACTTACCAAAGTGTTTAAGGCATTCAAATGCTCTATCACNCTTGCTCTTTCCTTTCATGTTCTTTCATCTTATCTCCTTCGATAACAAGGATGAGACCACATCATCTAAAATCGGGTAGTCATATTACTACCTATAGCCACAACCAGACTATCCCACGAGTCTGGTAAATAGAAGATTAAAATGATACAATTATCTTCATATGAAATTTTAATCTCAACAGATAAAACTGACTTACCACAGTGTTTAAGGCATTCAAATGCTCTATCACCAAGTCTCCATCTCTCATGCTCAGGTTATACAACTTTTTCCGCAGGAACAATTTATTTACCAAAGAATTAGACTGATACAAGTTCCCTCCATGTAGCTTCTACCTCTTGTCATGCAAGTAGTTCTTTTTGTATTTGGGCCTTAATATCAGCATAAGTTGTGACGTCTTGGTCAAATTGGAGGTGCATTTGTTCATGCGGTCGAGTGAGATTTTGTTTCCTCTCCCTAAGCTCATGGATTATTGTAGTAACAAAATTTTGTAGGTCAACGATTGGTACCTGTGCAAGATCAAGCTTGGTCTTAGCCAAGTCAGCTAGGACCATAGCGAGCGGGCTTACACTCATAACCATTTTTTTTGGCTCATTCCTAGAGCTTCTACGAACTATGGAGCCTATAGAGGAGACCTTGGTGGTGAAGGTAAATCCAAATGTTGACAAATAGAATCCAAATTCCCTGCCACATCCTTTTGGAAATATATTGTCGGGACAACTGAGTGTGAATTTACTTGACCAATTTGGACATGTTGGCTACCTGTCTGTTGGCTTGCAGTGCTGGAAGGCCAAATTTTGATCGCTTAGTGGTGTTTGTACGATGACGCTTTCCTAGACCCTGACAAGGGAAAACGTTCGACCACGTAGAAGGCTTTGGGACTTCTTCTTCGATCTGAGTGGTAAATGATGATGGTGTATGTTCTTCCTCTGTGTTGGGGTTTAGGTTAATAGGGGGCAGGACCTATGTCTTAGAGGGCCATTTATGTTTCTAGACCCCATCTTCATCTACTTTCGACTCCTTTGCACTCTCAATTTTCTCTTGATCTAGATCATGTGGGTCCTTCTTAGGGAAACCAAGGGGTTGGTGCGTCAAAGATCCAGAAGCCATGTCTCTGCATCGAGTGGAAGTCATAGCTCGTCTATGTTCATGTGACTTCTTTTTTATTATCTTGAAATGTATTTGCACTTCGATAAATGGAGGCTGGTAATCGGTCGTTTAGTCTGTGACACTTGCTAGGATGTCCTTTTCAGTGATGCAGAAGGGGAGCATGACCTCGACCTTGTTGTTGGTTATGCGAGTATAAATAAACACATTATGGAAATCACATGAAAAATCAAGATAGTCAATATAACTCTTCGAAATTATCTTCAGGATGCATACCATTGCATTAGAGGAAACGATGAGATGTGTAAACCATTTCCAGAAATCCTTTGTGATCATCGCATGGACCACTAGTTCCTTTGAGGAATATAGAGTTAAAAATAAGGGAGAAGAAAATAGTGGAGTGCCCTCCACATCCTCTTCAGGCCCTGGTAATGGATTCCATAAGATCATGCTAAGCAAGAGGACTACCAAACTGTACTGAAACTCATTCCCTTAGTTTTGGGCATCCAAACAGTTGTCCACAAATTCATTCAACAAGTACCAAGCCCAGGACATTTGGATACCTCCAACACATCATTACACGGTGAGGACAATGACACAAGGGAATACTTGTCGAATTAGAGATCCAGGAACTGGTTTGGGTCGTGCACATTATAGTCTGCACATTTGAGCACTGTGATTTCCCCCAATCTTGGCCCCTTAAAATTTACTCTGAATGACATCATTGGTTCTGGAACCGACTATTCTTTTACCGCTTTGGCCTTCTTTCTTGTGGAGGGCTTGCTAGAGGAATCTAGCCTAGTTGTTGATCAATGTGGTATCTTAAGTTGTGTTCTCCATGAGACAACTTGTCTGGTGTGTAACTAAAGAGATTATGCACTCTTGCTCTCTTTCTAGTGTTGGGATACAAATAAAAGAACACTCTAGAAGCCAAGTAGTGGTGGATAAATGGGGGAATCAATGAGCCAAAACAATCTGTTCACCAAAGAGTAATATAATATTAATGTTGCATGTCATCCATTTGGCTTTGGAGTTACTGCCCGGTCCTTGTTGTCATTTGGCCGAAAACCACTTTAGTTTTCTTTGTTGAAGTTGTCTCATTGGATGAGGATCATTCTATGCATCCCGAAATTCGTCCTTTCCATCATTCAACATAAATAACTCTTTACTCATTCCAAATCAGGAAAATTACTCCCCTTACAATTGCATTAATGACTTAATTTTTCCCAATTTAAATTAAATCTATGTGGTGTAACTGCCTATCATATCCACCATTATTACAACCAAGTGTTTACGTTGTCGAATATTTCAATATGATGTTGATGACTCTACACATAAGTGAAGTATTATTATTTGGGGGGAATTTCCCATGATTCATGTGAACCCTTGCATTAGATCATTGAGTCTTACTCTATTGTGTTGACCCGTGGCAGGTCACAATGCTTTTTCACGTTGATCCAACTTCTCGGTTTCTCCATGGAGGATTTGCACTAGTCACAATTGGACCTAGGGGCACCTGTTGGCTTTCTACTTTGATACTAGGGTCAACCTTAGGACTGTATGGTTTGCTTGATCATTTGATAGGAGTATGAGAATTCAGACGGGCGAAATTTATGATTGGAAGAGCGTGTTGAGTTTTCAGATATATCCTTCATGCACCCCTCCACAACTTGGGTACCCAATGCCTCTTCCAGGAACACATGTATTGGTGGATGTATACCTCTAGCTTGAACCTTTCCCTTATGGATGCTTCTAGAGTGTCCCATTCATGGAGATTCTATCAATGCACTTCCCACCACTACGTGGGTATACCGACAAGCATTGTATCGAGGGAATGTACTCGGTTAAGTAAAGGAATTTGCTACATCCGAACAATAAAAGTAGCCATTGGATCCATCCTGTCGAATTGGTAGAGATCAAATTCATCTTCATGCACCTCAGTAGTAATCCATGTGCATCTTCTCGCAAAGATTTAATATAGATTGTTCTTCCACCCCTCTACAACATCCTTTGAATCAATATCATAAGACTTGACACTTCTCCATCTCAGCTCCCCATCCACTATGGGATTGATATAATCTTCCCTTCTACCAGTGATATGATATATTTTTTCAATAATGTAGCTCTACACATCCTCATTCACGATCTCGTTGTACATGTCACCTTCATTTGGATCCAATGGTGTAATCACACATAGGGTGTCTATCTCAAACGAAATTTGGCTCCTCTTCAAAGTCAACAAAACATTGTTTTCAAATTCCTAGTCAATATCGAGTAGGAAATGGTAGGGATCTAAGTCATCCATGTTCTCAATAGCTTCAAAATCCACCTTAATATTCACCCCTTATATGTTCACTTTGACCTGTTCCATCCAACCTATAGGATAGATTATGTATTGATTATCCAGTCGAAGTTGAATGGGAGACCACACCAAGTTTGTTTTACCCGTCAACACCCAATAATTGTTTGGAAAGATGTTCACATTGGATCCCATATCCAACATGACACCGCCCATATCATATCTTTCGAGTTCAGTTGTCATATTGAACTCATGTCCTTTGCACTTCTATTTACTACCATGACACACATCCCTTTCTAGTAGGGGGGTCAATATAGCTATAGTTGTCCCTTCTTCCCTCATGCAGGTTGATAACACATGCGTTAATTTTCTCACAACATCAGGATCATTTAACATCTTCAAACAACAAGGCAAGAAATTACTTTCTTGGTCTTTGGTTTCTTCTTCACGACCCATGTCACGAAATGCTTCTTCTCATGTTGTACACTTTCTCTCTTCACGCATGTGCTCCTCTATAGCCCTATGTTCATCTCATCACAATTCTTCCTCCCTGTGGGATTCTTCTAGTGACCTATGTGTGATGCATTGTATCTCCTTGCACAAACGGGCTTCCTCCAAAGACCTTTGTGTGGAACACTACAATTTTTCACGGGCTCGGGCCTCTTCCAACGATATTTTTATCGCAAGTTGTACTTCCTTACAGACCCAAATCTCTTCTAGCAACCTTTGTGTTGCACGTTTCAACTCTTCCCACACTCTTTCATCCTCTAGGTCCCTCTTTGCATCGCACAGAAACTGCTTATGTTGTGCAACATCAAACTGCAACATCAAACTTAGGAGGAGGTCACACTGCCTTTCTGATCTTCCCCTTCGTTCTCTAGCCCAAGCTTTCTCCATGCTCTAAGTCCATTCCCATCTTCATTTCTCCTCAGGTTATCACCCACACATAAAATTCCTCATCCTTTGTTTATTCCCGTGGGGCTCTGCAGTTACCATGTTGTAGTGTGCCTCATTTTCTTCCCATTTCTTCAATAAGTCGAGACAATCCTCTGTGACATGCTTGATACTATAGTAGTACCCACAAAGAGCACATGGTTTAGTACAAATTCTCAACACATGGCCTATCTCTCCACAGTCAAAACAAGTGGGGGATCTTCCTTGACCTCCTCCATATCCTCATCCTCGAACTCATCCATATCCACCCCTGTGACCTCCTTGATATCCACCTCTCTCAATGCCTTCATGGTCACCACACTTATGCTCTTCCTGAACCTGAAAGACATCATGAGTTTGGTCCAACATAAATTGGAGTGACCGAAAATTGTTCACATTGTGTCCCATGGATTTGCATAATTCACAAAACAGAGTATGGTGAGTCTTCTGATATTTATATAGTGTTGGGAAGCAGGGTGGTATATGTCCCCACCATCCAAAAATCTCACACCATTCCATCTGAGGCCCAGTTGGAAATGGATTTGGTGCACCCGTCGCCAGATAATTTCCCAATGTAGGACACTTGTCCCTATGGTGACGTCCTGATCGACATGTAGTACACCATATGTGATCACGCACCACCTTTGCCTTTGCCATATCTTGCAACTACATCATCAAGTTGGAAAGTTGGTGTGCACCTGCCCTAAACCTGTTGATGTTTCTCCACCTTCTAGTGTAGCCTCTAGGCACATCGTAATATCCACCGCCTCTGCTTGAGTAGTCACCTTTTGTTGAGTAAGTAGAAATCGGATATGGGGAAGTATCCCTGCAATGAACTATTCTTTGTGCTACACATCCTAGATTTGGAATGTTAGCCTATCCAACAAGATCTTGAACAGTTGGTCATAATCCCACACAATCTCTCACGATTGTTGCTTGATCTTCTTAATCTTTGTAATGCATTGATATTCTTACTTAGGCTTCTATAACTACTTAAGTATATCTCTCTTAATTTATGTTAAGGACCTCATTTGTCCCACTAGTGTGGTTGCCTTGTACTTCATGTACCACATCAGGGATTTGTCCCTTTAAGTGGTCTCCAGTTGTGCAATCTTTGATGCTTCATCTGTGATCCTCTTCACATATCATATAGCCTCACACATAAACCAATGTTTCTCTGCATCGTCCTTACCCATCCCATGGAATGTGGGTAGCCTTAAAGTTGTATCTTTATTCGCCATCCTCAATCTAGGATTGTGTCCTCATGACTGACTGCTCGGTGTTGGGGATCTCGGTACTGATAATCTCCTTTTCAAAGTATAGATGACTTCATCCTCTTCTTCACTTGTATCTTCTCTCCTTTCTTCTTCTACTCCTATCGTTGTGTTGTTTTCTATTCTTTCTTCTTGGTTACAAATGCGCAAGGGGGGTGATTCAAAGGGGGATACCTCCATCTTCTTCCATCATTTCTTGTATGGGAACCCACATGCAACATTACCATATTTATCCATTGAACACATAATCAACATAGTAAATGATAGGAATAGCAACAACTTGTATTATTTTCATTCACACAGTAACATACATGGATCAAGAGACTCATAATTCATCGGGAATAACACATCATACTCTCATACATTCTGTCAATACTACATTACAAGGCACCATGTGTTTTCTCTTAGAATCTACATGTACTACTAAGTTGACTCTATTACATACTTTGTACCAAACTTGTCCCAACTACTTAAAAAACCATACTCACAACAAGATTCTTGCAAAGACTGACCAGACTCATTTCTCAACCAAAAGAACTCAGAGTGAACCCAATGAATGAACAACCACCTATGTGTCGTCGCTGCTCCTTTTTCTTTCCTTCTCTTCTCTGGCGCTTTGTCACTTTCGCTTATGCTCCACTCATGCTGTTGTTTGCTAGTCCCACACGCTTTTTCCACCCGCATGCAGCCCACAAAGCCTCTTTGGAGTCATGGTAGTGTTAGCTAACTTGTTAGCTCATCCCTTAACTGCTCCACGATATTTCGTGTTGCTTGAGTTAATCATTTGGGAAGATTCCCAAATATCTTCTTATTGATTCCAACGTGCATGCAATATCTTCTTCATTCCCGGTGCGTATTGTGGGATTTATGAACTAGTGTGCGCGTCTTATTTCATCCATCACGCAACTACTAAAGTGCACACAAAACTATAGTGTGCATACAACTATGTTTATGCGCGCGCACAATCTTTATCCCAAAACTTTGGATGCCAACAATTAAAAACTCATAAATGTAAGCATTTGTTGAAACTATTAACTCAATTTTCTCATAACAATTTTTTGAGTTAATCTAATTATTAACTATCATCAAAAACCATTTACACTAATTTTCTACTTAAATAAATATAAAATCATAACCCAAAGTCAAAACACTATCATATATCTATATTTAATAGTAACACAACATTAGAGGGAGGGCCTGAAGCATTGGTGGGAGGCCTGCAATAGAAGAAGTGCCATTAGCGGTAGGGCCTGCAATAAAAGTGATTTGTGGGAGGTAGAGCATGATGGTAAGTGGTTAAGAAGTCCTGCCTTAAGACCACTAAGAAATATATATTGATTGGAAGGATAGCAGATGCTTCGTTCACTGGTCAAGCCCATAATCACAAATATTGATCGCTAGGTCGGTGGTGGGAGTATTATTGCTAATAAGAGATGTTGCTATGGTAAAGGATCAGATAGCCTGCAATGCCCATTCAGAGTTGGAATCTCTAGCTTCTAATGTCGGGGAACTGGAACTAATCATTTGGTCATAAAATTATATTTTTACCATCTAATAATAATTGTGCCAAAAATCTTGTTTCTTATCTTTATCTCTAACACACAAGTTGATAAAAAAAATTAGAACTTGTGATATTTTTAAAAATAATTGATAAAAAGATTTAGACCTTTATGATATTTTTAAAAAATAATTAATTGTATTATTTTTATATTTTTATAATTATTTTTATTATTTTTATAATATAAAAAATATAAAAAAACGATCATCTCCTATGAACAATTCAAGTGACTAGAGTACAAAGTACAATGTCATATCAAGTATCTATAATATTATTTTATTTTACTGATCTTCTAAAACTTCTTCCCCGCACCTTTACATTTCCATGCAACTTCTTCTCAGTTTTTACAATATTTATTTATTAATTGCATTTCATAAATACTAGCATTGCTCTGATACCATTTGTAAACTCAGAGGCTTCCTCCGACGGAGAATGAAGCTTGAATAGTTGACTTGTCTCGTGCTTCTGCTCTTCCTGCTACTTGATCTTCTACTTCTTGCTACTTTTTGCAGACCAATCCAGATTACTATGACAAACCCCAAGGTGAACCTTATGTGAACCCAAGAGAGAAATTTGTATGAACCCTCAAACAACCCAACACCCCAAACTGCCCTAAGCAACCCCTTGCCTAGCGGGACTTACAAGATGCTCCAGGACCTCAGTGAACTGCGATTAATCTCTCTCAAGAACTTTATATTTCCCTTGAGCGAATTTTTAGCTTAAACTTCAAGGAACACAAACTGCAATAATAGGCAAGTAGAAATGAGTATATAGCAGACACACGATAAGAGACAATATCCAGAACTCAGAATGTATGTGGAATCTTTATATTATATCAGAGAGTCGAAAATCTCTAATGCCAGGGTATTACAAAATATGAGCAGGATGCTCTATCTCACTCTTACAAACTGAAACACTCAGAAAGACTCGAAAGCTCAGACAGAAGGGAGCTTTAGAAAACTCGGACTCTTGACTTACTTACAAACTGACTCTAAAAAACCACACCCTTACACTGAACTCCTCATCTCCTTATATACAAAATTTCGGAGATGAGAATTATTACAAAGATAAGACTTGATTTGACATATCTGACATCAAAATCTACTTTAAGGATTTGGCGGTAGAAATCATGAAAGATTCTTCCGACCAAATCAGTCCTTTTATTCCTACTAAGAAAAGAAAATCTATCTTTTAAGATTTGGCAGAAAAATCATGCAAGATTTTTTGACCAAAAATCTACATCCAACTCTACGTACAGAGGAATCTTAGAAATGTGGGTCAAACCATGCCAAAAGTTGGAGAAGTGCTCCAAGTTTCTAAGATGCCTTTTATTACACAGTGGAGTTTATGACGTAAGGCCACGGAAATCGATTGACACCATTGTCGGCCAATAAGACTTGAATTACACTGTGGAGGTTTATGACGTAAACCCATGGAAACCAATTGACACCATTGTCAGCCAATAAGACTTGACTTTACACTGTGGAGGTTTATAATGAAAACCCCATGGAAACTGATTGGCATCAATGTCTGCCAGTGCACCAAAAGTTTTTATTTTAATCATTTTCTATGTGGGTGGAGAATCTTTCTTCATAGGTTAACGTGTTCCACATCTTAGTATAAACTTTTTGTGCGATAAATGGTTGTCCATTCATCATTTGAACAAAAGTTTTGATCTTTACAACCCATTGGTAATGATTTAGGATAAAATGGCCAATGTTTCTCCTTCTTTTGGTCCAATTTGAAAAAGGTTATGAACAGATTGTAGAGGAGATACCAGGATTGTTACTGAAGAAAGTACTGTTGATTCTATAGCACTTTTGTTCAGACCAAATTCTTTCCACCAATCTGCCAACCAGCTTGGAGGTCTTCCTGTTGTAGATGTATTAACATTGCCAAATTTAACCAGAGTCAAGAAGTCTTATTTTTGGATAAAATCCCACCAAAGCATTTTATACCTTTCATAATCATAATCAGTGTCAGGGAAATATATGACTGGGTTCCTTTCAGGCCAGTGAGCAAGCAAGCGTGGTCTTTGTAGGCAGAATTATTGTTGGTTGTTTCCAACATTATTTCTAATATCCCAAATAAGATCAATATCATGAAACCTGCTGGTTAATGCTTCCTGAGCTTCTTCTGCTTTTTGTGAAGCTCTAGAGATTATTGGAGACAAAATATTTGAACTTAGTCTGAATCTAGTTTCTGGGACTAGATTAGAGTAAGCTATTAGACTTGTAGGTGTTAACAACTTTGTTCTCCTTAATTCCCAATGGGGTTTCCAGCTTGTCTCACATAATTCCCAATTCAATGAGTCAGGGATATTAGTTAAAGTCTCAACTCCATTCCTTAGCTGAACAGTAATGATCATACAAGTTCCCTGTAGATGTTCTCTGCTTAGAAAATCTGGGATGACATTTGCAGTTCCTTTGATATGTTCTATAGAAAAATCAAAACTGCTGAATAGGGCTTGCCTATCTAGCAAACTTAGCATCACTTGGATTTTTTATTTCTTTATTAAGCACTTTATTCATTGCAGTAGCATCAGTCCTGAGCAAAAAACCTTTTGTATATAAGAAACATTTCAAATTTATGAATAGCATTAAGTGCTGCTTTGATTTTTTTTTCTAAGGCATAATAATTCTTTTCTGTGGCCTGCCATAGACCAGAGGAAAACTATACTATTTCTTCTTTGTTCTTTCCTCTTTGTTCCCTGACTTGCTTAAGGACAGCTCCCCACCCAATGTTGCTTGCATCTGTCTCAACAATATTGGGGAGATCATCATCAGAGATATAAAGTATGGGAAGTGTTTTTGCCTTAGCTTTGATGTTTCTTACTGCTTGTGAATGTGCATCACTCCATGGTGTAGGCTCTTTCTTTAGCCTGTCATTCAGTAATTTGTGATCTTGGGCATAGCCTTTATAGAAATGAATAATATAATTCAGGCTTCCTAAAAATCTTTGCAATTGGACTTTATCGGTTATCTTATCTGGGAATTTATCAACAAATTCCACAACATATGTTTGCAAAGTAAGCTCGCCATTTTTTATACTGTGACCCAAGTACTTGACTTCTGTTTTGAACAATTCAAGTTTATTTTTTGAAAAAACTAGGTTAGCTTCTTTGACTACCTGTACAAATTTCTTAAGATGCTTGAAATTTTGTTCAACTGAGGATGAGAAGACAAGTATATCATCTATGTATACTATAAGCCAATCAAAATATGGCTTCAGAGCATCATCCATTACTCTCTGAAATTTTGTTGGAGCATTTTTCAATCCAAATGGAATTACATTCCATTCATAGTGTCTTAATGGTATACTAAAATTTGTTTTAAATTTATCTTCTTCTTTAACAACTACTTGCCAAAATCCAGATTTTAAATCAAACTTTAAAAAGATTTTGGCTCCAACAATTCTGGTTACTAGGCTGGTTTTATTTGAAATGGGATATGTGTCATCAACCAAAACTTTATTTAGTGGTTTGTAATTCACCACTAACCTAGGGATTCCGCTCAGCTATTCAGAATGTTTGTTAACATAGAATCCATAACAGTTCTAGGGACTGATAGATTCTCTGATGAGTCCTTTCTAAAGAAGGCCTTTGATTTCTTCTGCACAGAGCTTTTGGTATTCAACATTCATAGGAATTGCTCTGCTTTTACAAGGTTTCCCTAGATAATCATCTTTGTAGGGAAGTGATACCTCATGTTTCTTTTGATTCCAAAAAGCAGTAGGGTTTTCAGAACATATTTGGTCTGTAATTTCCTATTTCAATAGGAGGATTTTCTGTTGAATTTGGATTTGATTGCTTATTTTTCATCTCTTCTATCTTTATAACTTTATTCTCAATGGTATGGACCATAGTAGATATCCTTGGAGAAGAGATAAAAGGAGGTTTGACAGAGATCCTTTTCTTTCCTGATGGAATGCTGATAAAATATCCTGATGATCCATTTGGTAGTATAGTTCACCCATGAGGTTCTACTGCAGCAAAAAAAGGTGTTCCTAGGATGCAGGCTATCAGAATATTTGCCAATAAGAATTTTAGCAATAGACAATGATGCTTGAAGCAAAGGGAAGCTTCAGAGATTTCAAAAGAAATTTCTGTTGGAATGTTTCCTAACCCAATAGCATGGACTTGGGTTTTTTCCCAAAATTGAACAGGGATAATATCTTTATTTAAAAGATTAAGATCTGACCCTATGTCTAATAATGCTCTAAGTTTAAAAGGTTTTCCTTGGATCTTTATATCCAGAAGAACATGGAACTTCTGATGTTGGATGTGAAGCACCTGATCCTTTTCATTATCTTGCTCCTTTATTGCCTTTTTCAACTTGCTGATTTCTTTGCCCAAGTCCGAAATAGAAATGGTTTGGATAGAACAACAAATTGGTTTTGCAGTATATGGATGTAGCAAAGCTTTAGAGAAAGATCCCTTTTCCTTGAAACTTCTCAAAATCTGACCTCTATATCTCCATTCATAAAATGAAATAAAAACATTATTTTGATCCATGTATTGTTGCCATTTTTTAGACAAATCTGTCTTTTCTTTGATTGTGGTAGACATGGAAAATTTTTGTGCATCTGGGTGAGTGAACAAATCCCAATTTAGCATCTCTTTCATCCATTCTAAATTTACCCAATGCTTTGGGCATACTTTTAACAAAGAAAGGAATTTTCTTATTTCAAGAGTGGATGGCCTTCTAACATCTTCTGGAATATCCACATCATATCTTGATGAGACTTCTGTACAAGGATTTGATTTGATAACCAAAATATGAGAATCGTGGGGAAAAGGAAAATTGGTACATTGTGGATGAGGGAAAGGTTCTTTTGAAGTGGAAGAGGTTGATGGGAGATTTGTTCTAGGGTTATGATGGTCATGTTCAAATTGGAGTTGGTCTTCTTCTTCATACGTTGAGACTGTGGAAAGTGTGACCATTCTATTACAATCTAAGCATTGAAATTTATAAGGAACATGCCCTAAAGAAGAAACTAGGGATTGAAGTGATGGGTGTAAACATAGGGATGGAGTAGAAACAAAGGATGAAGAAGAAAATGAAGAACTGTTTCTAGATAGTAATTTTTGAGGAAAGGAAATAACAGTAGAAGAAGGAGTCTCCTGAATGCTTGTTGAAGTTATTGACCTTGGTATAGGAGCTTTTGGAGTGTCAATGACCCAATTTGTAGGGAAAGAAAGATTTTCCCATTTAATAGTCTGATGTTCCATTTTTTGATTTAGAGGGTCTGTAAGAACTAATGTACTAGATTGAGATGTCTGACTAGGAGTATTCAAGACTGCAGGATAGAGAGTATTTGTATGTCTAAAACATCCCCTAGTTTGGATAGAGATATTAGTTCTAGTTTGACACATATCAAAGCCAGTAGTCCGGATCTGAAGTTTAAGAATGTCTCCAAGATTTTTGTCAAAATTATATACAGAGAAATTTGGAAAACAGTCAAAATATATAGGACCATTAGAGAGAGGAGCTACAATGCCTCCTATCAGAGAATCAGTAAACTTGTTGTGGGTCATGTCTCTAACTATACATAATAAATATGCATCAATGCCTTTGTGGACCAGGGGACTGATTCCCACGCGAATACAGCCGAAATGGAGATAATTTGTTTTATGTATTATGGCTTCAGCTTGGACTTCTTTGACATTTATCAAAGAAATAGTTTGTCTAATGTCGCTATTTTGTTGTATGCGACTTACTGATTCTTTGACTATGACTCTAGAAACTTCTTTTAGATGAAACATGCTTAAGTCTTTATATACTTGACTAGGAGCAATAGCAAGTAATTTCCATGCAATTTGTGGCTGAGTTTCTATCTCTTCAATACTAGCCTGATTTAGACTTTGGAGTTTATTATCAACAAACATATTCTCTAAGCCACTTGTGGATAATCTATCTGAAGAATTATCTTCGACATTTTGAATTTCTTTGAAAGACATAGATTTATCCATTTTCAAGAGTATTAACTATAACTGCACAGAAAAGCAGGGCGTTTAAATCTAGTCCTCTACACCGTTTGTAAACTCAGAGGCTTCCTCTGATGGAGAATGAAGCTTGAATAGTTGACTTGTCTCGTGCTTCTGCTCTTCCTACTGCTTGATCTTCTACTTCTTGCTACTTTTTGCAGACCAATCCGAATCACTATGACAAACCCCAAGGTGAACCTTATGTGAACCCAAGAGAGAAATCCATATGAACCCTCAAACAACCCAACACCTGAAATTTCCCTAAGTGGCCCCTTGCCTAGCGGGACTTACAAGATGCTCCAGGACCTCAATGAATTGCAGTTAATCTCTCTCAGAGAACTTTATCTTTCCCTTGAGCGAATTTTTAGCTCAAACCTCAAGGAATGCAAACTGCAATAATAGGCAAGCAGAAACAAGTATATAGCAGAAACACGATAAGAGACAATATCCAGAACTCAGAATGCATGAAGAAGCTTTATATTATATCAGAGAGCTGAAAAGCTCTAATGCCAGGGTATTACAAAATATGAGCAGGATGCTCTATCTCACTCTTACAAATTGAAACACTCAGAAAGACTTGAAATATCAGACAGAAGGGAGCTTTAGGAAACCCAGACTCTTGACTTACTTACAAACTGACTCTAAAAAACCACCCCTTACTATGAACTCTTCATCTCCTTATATACAAATTTTTCGGAGATGAGAATTATTACAAAGATAGGACTTGACCTGATATGTCTGGAATCTGATCTGCTTTAAGGATTTGGCAGTAGAAATCATGAAAGATTTTTCTGACCAAATCAGTCCTTTTATTTCCACTAAGAAAAGCAAATCTATCTTTTAAGATTTGGTAGGAAAATCATGCAATATTTCCTAACCAAAGTTTCAATCTACTTTTACGGACTGAGGAATATTAGAAATGTGGGTCAAACCACGCCAGAAGTTGGAGAAGTGCTCCAAGTTTCTAAGATGCCTTTTATTACAAAGTGGAGTTTATGACGTAAACCCACTGAAACCGATTGACACCACTGTYAGACAATAAGACTTGATTTTACACTGTGGAGGTTTATGACGTAAACTCACGGAAACCAATTGACACCACTGTCGGTCAATAAGACATGATAGTGCRCTTAGTTATGAGATTCCTCATTCCACTGGCTGATCGTGGAAATGATTAAATCGKTATGGGTCCCAATGCTGAGTATAGATTTCTCGGTACATATTAGGATCCTCATCTTGATCTTCATCCTGTTGTAGTACATACTTTGTACGAATTACCCATGGATGTTTTTCTCTTGTAAAAAGCATTCGATATTCAACATCCATGATTTGATTCAATTTATGCACAGTATTTGGAATATTTCTTTGATGGAACATAAACATCTGTGCAGTATCTATTACCTATGGATGTATGGTGCTAGGATTTAGACCAAACCTCTTCCTCCATGTATTGAACCAGTCTGGTTCAGGTGTTGTATTTGTCCTGAACTGCTCAAAAAATTTAACCATGCAATAATACCTGTACCTATCAGTCCATAAGCAAACATGATCCCACATTGCTTTATATTGGAAATAATTTATATGAAACAATTTTTCATGGGGATCTGATTGAGGCCATGATTGCAAGGTTCTCATCTTGTGGATCTGAAAATAAGAATAAGCAGGAGTCTGGTTCCATTGTTGTGAATGTTGGCAGAACCAATTTCTGTTGATGGATCTTATTCTGCTAATGTCACCCATTTCAACCAGTTTTTGTCTGGCTGTAATTGTAGGAGCTTGACATATATGGCCTATCAGGTGTTGAGGTGGAATAACATGAATACTTGTATTTGTAGAAAAACATGGTAATCCAAACTCAATTCCTTCAGATCCTCTGAGTTCCCAATTTTCATAATAGGTTTCCCAGTCTAGATTGTCATCAATTTCTTCTGTAACCATGACATTTTTAAGATCATCCCAAGTTTTAATGAAAACCATGGTCTTGGGATTCTTTGAACAATAAGCAATATGAAAATGAGATTCTGAAATAAAGGCCAAAATCTTCTTGACTGGTGGATGATTTTTTATTTTTGGCATTGTGATAAAATATCCT
>JASDQU010106168.1:404489-429643 GCA_032191745.1 Picea mariana
ATCAATTTCTTCTGTAACCATGACATTTTTAAGATCATCCCAAGTTTTAATGAAAACCATGGTCTTGGGATTCTTTGAACAATAAGCAATATGAAAATGAGATTCTGAAATAAAGGCCAAAATCTTCTTGACTGGTGGATGATTTTTTATTTTTGGCATTGTGATAAAATATCCTGGGTGTCCTTCTGGTGTTTGGGTAGAACCATGGGATTCAACTGCTGACAAAAATGGAGTTCCCCGAATGAAATCTACTGGAAGATCAGATAATAAAAATTTCATTCCTAAAGAATAATCTCCAAATAGAAAAATACCTTTAGGAATTTCATAATCCATATTGGTGGAAATATTTCCAAGCCCAATAGCTGAAAAATTACTGGGGAACCAGTATTTAGAGGGGATCAAATCCTTCTGGATGAGATTCATGTCTGATCCCATGTATAACAAGGCATTCAAGTAGAATATTTTAGAATTTATCTCAATACTTACCTGCACATGATATTTCTGAAATTTAACTAGCAAGATTTTCATAGCGTTTAACCCTTGCAATTCTGCTACACTGTGTGTCTTTACTTCAAAGGGTGCATCTTCAAGTGGAGGTGGCAGTGACCCTAGATGTTCTTTTATCATTTGTATTTCTTGTCTTGCCCAAGTGTTCACCTTGTAAGAGTCTTCATAATCTTTTCCAAACTCTCTTAGTTTGGATTTTAGTTCAACAACTTCTTTTTTCAAGAAAGTTATTTCTTTAGAAAGATCTGTAATGGAAGTATGCTGCAACTTTTCTTCTTTGTTATGTTTGATAAAGGACTTCATATTCCTTTCAAAAGAAGCTTCTAAAAACAATGGCTTATTCCCTTCCTTACTAAAAGTTTCAGCAACCTTTTGTTTTTGCCCTGCATTCATAGTTTTCAGGAAGGTTTCAAAAAGGGAGCTCTTCATGTCTCCTTCTGGTAGGGCCTTAATCTGGGCAAGCGTCTGTGCATCTTGGTCACCAGTGATATTGTACATGCAGAATTTTATCTTTTCTCTGATCTGTGCATAATTTTCAAACTCAGATTCAGATTCAGATTCTTCTCCTGATGAGCTTTCACAAGAACAAAAGTTTGGGTTATTGCATTTGCATTTTTGATGCAATAGAATTTCCTTTTCTGATCCATATTCAAAATCAGAAGATTCAGTAGAATCAAAACAACATCCTTGTTGCATCAGATGGACTTCTTCCCTTTTGACAAAAGGGTGATGTGGACATTGGTTCGTTTTGTGATCATTTTCTCCACACCTATTGCAATGGGTTCTAAGGGCTAGTTGTTTTTGTTGAGGTTCTTTTTCCTTTTGCTCAGAATATTTCCCTTTTGTCATTTTTGAGGTTTTATTTTCTGGACAAAAACTTGCAATGTGTCCAGACTTCCCACAAAGCCAACATTGAATTTGTTGTCTGGCTTGACTAGAATGAGTCTTGAGTTTGATATCCTCAGGCTCATAATAATGTGTCCTTGGCTTATATTTTGTCATTTTTCTTTCTTTTGATTCTTTCCATTTTCTTCTTTTTCTTCTGACCGGATCGGAAATGTAAAGACCATATTTTTCACAGATGGTTTTTCTGTCTGGTAGATGGGATAGTTTATTCGCAAAGTTGTGGACCTTCATATTTATACAAAGTCCTACTAAAGCTTTAGTGACTAAGGAATAGATTCCCCCCCAGGTATACATTTCATATGGAAGTTTGAATACTTCCTGCATTTTCAAATACTCAACAAATTTGCTAGGAATGGCTGCCAGATAAACTTGTTTCCATAGCAGGTTTTGACTATCTTTGACTTCAAAGATCCTTTGAGTCCAATCCTTATGAAATTCTTCATATTCAGACATTTTTCTGCATTTCATATTCATAAGGACCGGCTCATGTTTGTTTGCTAGTTCTTCTTTTGTACCACACCAGTGTTCTAAAATTAAAGTAGTGAGGGCTCCTATCATATTATTTTGGGGAGTCCCATCCAGGTGATATATAATATCTCCTTGTTCATCTCTTAAAATTTTTTCTTCCATTTTAGCAATCATGATGGGAGATGAAAACACTTCCCACCATTTACTTAAAGTTCCAGTGAAACATTGTATAATAGATTTGCATGCCTCAATTTCGTTTTTCCCTTTCATACACATTACTTTGTATGAGACATACAATCTATCAAGCATCTATCTAATTTGTCCAACAGATAAACTGTCAGTATTCCATTATGGGAACCAATCTTCTGCAAAAGTTTGGCTTTCTAGCATTCTTCCTTTACCTAGGAGATCTGGTGCAAGATTTCTATTTACATGATGAGGGAGATCTTCATAAAAAGGCTTTTATACAGAGACCAGAGATAGATTTTTCTTAGAAGATTCTGGTTCATCCTGCCCTTTGGGGAAATGATGAGGGAATTTTTTCTCCATTGTTGTCTTAGAGGGCTTATATACAGGAGAGACAATGGATATTGGAGGGTTTGGAAGAAGGAATGTCTGGGGAATGGGTTTGTTAGGAATGTGATCTTTCTGCTTAATTTCTAACAATGTTTTCCCCATTGTGGAAAAATCTTCTCCAAGTCCTTCCATTAGTTCTTCATGATCTTGGGTGGATTTTTGTGACTTGTGGGTTACCACTTCTATTGTTTTATCCACATTTTCTTTTACATCAACAAATTTGTCATTTATCTGGTTTATAGATTGGACTATGGTGTTAGTAGAGACTTGTAAGTCTCTAATTTGTCCTTTTCTTGCATATTCATTTGTGACAAAGGTGTGAGTTTCCATGCCTCTTAAGGCAGTATTTGTCCAATTTATATGTTCAGACAGGGATTGGAATTTTTTGTCAACACCCGATAATTGGGTGGCTTCATCTGCAAGCATCAGAGGTACAAATCTGACTTGCCTATTATTGTCTTCCAGTGCAGAGGACTAGATTTTAATGCCCTAATTTTCTGTGCAGTTATAGTTAAAACTTTTCATGGATTCTTCAGTAGATGTTCGTTCTGTATATAATACTGTATAAAGTTATGCTTCAAATTCTGAGTCTCATCATTGTCTTATGATCTATTATATGCCAACCATTGAAACATTAGATCCAAGACTTCAAAATATTTATAAAGGAATGAGACCTCCCAGAACACCAAAATATGGGTTGGGTTATATTGAACAGTGTGATCAGGTTATTCTTGATTGTAGATTCACAAATCCTTTGCCTGAATCTATTAAAAGACCATCCATTGATGAAATTCATAAATTTCATTATGTTATGATGGGCTGTCCAAAAGGAACTATTGAAGAAGCTTAGATAAAGAAAATGCTAAATTGGGATTTGTTTACTCATCCCAAAACATCTGACTTTAACATCTCTACCCCAAATGAAGAGAAAGCAAAATTGTCAGAATACTGGCAAAACTTCATTATTGAAAAAGATACTTGGATTTGCTTCTATGAATGGAAGAGAATAGTCCAAAATCCCAAAGTCCAGATGTTAGAAGAAGGAGCAGAAACATCTCCTCGACATAAATGGAAAAGTACAGAAGGACAAACAGTTGAATCTACTTCAACTTTTCCTCCATTTAAAGGTATTGTCTTGGAAGACAATAATAGGCAAGTCAGAGCTGTACCTCTAATGCTTGCAAATGAAGCCACCCAACTATCAGGTGTTGACAAAAAGGTCCAATCCCTGTCTGAATAGATAAATTGGATAAATACTGCCTTAAGAGGCATGGCAACTCACACCTTTGTCACAAATGAATATGCAAGAAAAGGACAAATTAGAGACTTACAAGTCTCTACTAACACCATAGTCCAATCTATAAATCAGATAAATGACAAAGTTGCTGATGTAAAAGAAAAGGTGGACAAAACAATAGAAGTGGTAACCCACAAGTCACAATAATCCACCCAACATCATGAAGAACTAATGGAGGGACTTGGAGAAGCTTTTTCCACAATGGGGAAAACATTGTTAGAAATCAAACAGAAAGATCACATTCCTGACAAGCCCATTCCCCAGACATTCATTTTTCCAAATCCGCCAATATCCATTGTCTCTCCTGTATGTAAGCCCTCCGAGACAACAATGGAAAAAAAATTTCCTCATCATTTCTCCAAAGGGCAGGATGAACCAGAATCTTCTAAGAAAAATCTATCTCTGGTCTTTATACAAAAGCCTTCTTATGAAGATCTTCCTCATCATGTAAATAGAGCTCCTGCACCAGATCTCCTAGGCAAAGGAAGAATGCCAGAAAATCAAACTTTTGTAGAAGATTGGTTTCTAGAATGGAATATTGACAGCTTATCTGTGGGATAGATTAGACAGATGCTTAATAGAATGTATGTCTCATACAAGGTAATGTGTATGAAGGGGAAAAGCGAAATTGAGGCATGCAAATCTATTATACAATGTTTCACTGGAACTTTAAGTAAATGGTGGGAAGTGTTTTCATCTCCCATCATGATTTCTAAAATGGAAGCAAAAGTTTTAAGAGATGAACAAGGAGATATTATATATCATTTGGATGGGACTCCCCAGAATAATATTATAGGATCTCTCACTACTTTGATTCTAGAACATTGGTGTGGCACAGAAGAAGAACTAGTAGACAAACATGAGCTGGTCCTTATGAATATGAAATGCAGAAAAATGTCTGAATATGAATAATTTCATAAGGATTGGACTCAAAGGATCTTTGAGTTCAAATATAGTCAAAACCTGCTATGGAAACAAGTCTATCTAGAAGCCATTCCCAACAAATTTGTTGAGTATTTAAAGATGYAGGAAGTATTCAAACTTCCATATGAAATGTATACTTGGGGGGGAATCTATTCCCTAGTTACTAAATCTTTAGTAGGACTTTGTGTAAATATGAAGGTCCACAACTCTATGAATAAACTATCGTACCTACCAGACAGAAAATCCATCCGTGAAAAATACGGTCTTTACATTTCCAATCCAGTCAGAAGAAAAAGAAGAAAATGGAAAGAATCAAAAGAAAGAAAAAGGACGAAATATAAGCCAAGGACACATTATTATGAGCCTGAGGATATCAAACTCAAGAGTCATTCTAGTCAAGCCAGACAACAAATTCAATGCTGGGTTTGTGGGAAGTCTGGACACATTGCAAGTTCTTGTCCAGAAAATAAAACCTCAAAAATAACAAAAGAGAAATATTCTGAGCAAAAGGAAAAAGAAGCTCAACAAAAACAACTAGCCCTTAGAACCCATTGTAATAGGTGTGGAGCAAATGATCACCAAACGAACCAATGTCCACATCACCCTTTTGTCAAAAGGGAAGAAGTCCATTTGATGCAACAAGGATGTTGTTCTGATTCTACTGAATCTTCTGATTTTGAATATGGATCAGAAAAGGAAATTCTATTGCATCAAAAATGCAAATGCAATAACCCAAACTTTTGTTCTTGTGAAAGCTCATCGGGAGAAGAATCTGAATCTGAATCTGAGTTTGAAAATTATGCACAGATAAGAGAAAAGATAAAAGTCTTCATGTACAATAGCAATGGTGACCAAGATGCACAAATGATTGCCCAAATTAAGGCCCTACTAGAAGGAGACATGAAGAGCTCCCTTTTTGAAACCTTCCTGAAAACTATGAATGCAGGGAAAAAACAAAAGGCTGCTGAAACTTTTAGTAAGGAAGGAAATAAGCCATTGTTTTTAGAAGCTTCTTTTTAAAGGAATACAAAGTCCTTTATCAAGCATAACAAAGAAGCAAAGTTGCAGCATACTTCCATCACATATCTTTCTATAGAAACAACTTTCTTGAAAAAAGAAGTTGTTGAAGTAAAATCCAAACTAAGAGAGTTTGGAAAAGATTTTGAAGACTCTTACAAGGTGGACACTTGGGCAAGACAAGAAATCCAAATGATAAAAGAATAGCTAGGGTCTCTGCCACCTCCACTTGAAGATGCACCCTTTGAAGTAAAGACACACAATGCAACAAAATTGCAAGGGTTAAATGCTATGAAAATCTTGCTAGTAAAATTTCAGAAATATCATGTGCAGGTAAGTATTGAGATAAATTCTGAAATATTTTGCTTGAATGCCTTGTTAGACACGGGATCATACATTAATCTCATCCACAAGGATTTGATTCCCTCTAAATACTGGTTCCCCAATAAATTTTCAGCTATTGGTCTTGGAAATATTTCCACCAATATGGATTACGAAATTCCTAGAGGTATTTTGCTATTTGGAGATTATGCTTTGTGAATGAAATTTTAATTATCTGATCTTCCAGTAGATTGCATTCTGGGAACTCCATTTTTATCAGCAGTTGAACCCCATGGTTTTTCCCAAACACCATAAGGACACCCAGGATATTTTATCACAATGCCAAAAATAAAAAATCATCCACCAGTCAAGAAGATTTTGGCCTTTATTTCAGAATCTCATTTTCATATTGCTTATTGTTCAAAGAATCCCAAGACCATGGTTGTCATTAACACTTGGGATGATCTTAACAATGTCCCAGTTACAGAAGAAATTGATGACAATCTAGACTGGGAAACCTATTCTTAAAATTGGGCTCCCTATTGGGAACTCAGAGGATCTGAAGGAATTGCGTTTGGCTTACTAGGTTTTTCTACAAATACAAATATTCATGTTATTCCACCTCAACACCTGATAGGGAAGATACATCAAGCCCCTACAATTGCATCTAGACAAAAATTGGTTGAAATGGGTGACATTAGCAGAATAAGATCCGTCAACAGAAATTGGTTCTGCCAGCATTCACAGCAATGGAACCAGAATCCCGCTTATTCTTATTTTCAGATCCACAGGATGAGAACCTTGCAATCAAGGCCTCAATCAGATCCCCGTGAAAAATTGTTTCAGATAAATTATTTTCAATATAAAGCAATGTGGGATCATGTTTTCTTATGGACTGACAGGTACAAGTATTACTATTGCATGGTTAAATTTTCTGAGCAGTTCAGGACAAATACAACACCTGAACCAGACTAGTTCAATACATGGTGGAAGAGGTTTGGTCTAAATCCTAGTGCCATACATCTAGAGGTAATAGATACTGCACAAATGTTTTTGTTCCATCAAAGAAATATTCCAAATACTGTGCATAAATTGAATCAAATCATGGATGCTGAATATCGAATGCTTTTCATAAGAGAAAAACATACTTGGGTAATTCAGACAAAGAATGTACTACAACAGGATGAAGATCAAGATGAGGATCCTAAGATGTACCGAGAAATCTATACTCAGCATTGGGACCCATACTAACTTAATCATTTCCACGATCAGCCAGTGGAATGAGGAATCTCATAACTAAGCGCACTATCATGTCTTATTGACCGACAGTGGTGTCAATCGGTTTCCGTGGGTTTACGTCATAAAACTCCACAATGTAAAATCAAGTCTTATTGGCCGACAATGGTGTCAATCGGTTTTCAGTGGGTTTACGTCATAAACTCCACTTTGTAATAAAAGGCATCTTAGAAACTTGGAGCACTTCTCCAACTTTTGGCGTGGTTTGACCCGCATTTCTAAGATTCCTCAGTCTGTAAAAGTAGATTGAAACTTTGGTCAAGAAATATTGGATGATTGTCCTGCCAAATCTTAAAAGATAGATTTTCTTTTCTTAGTGGAATTAAAAGGACTGATTTGGTTAGAAGAATCTTGCATGATTTCTACCGCCAAATCCTTAAAGAAGATCAGATTCCCGACATGTCAGGTCAAGTCCTATCTTTGTAATAATTCTCATCTCTGAAAAATTTGTATATAAAGAGATGAAGAGTTCATAGTAGGGTGTGGTTTTTAGAGTCAGTTTGTAAGTAAGTCAACAGTCTGAGTTTTCTAAAGCTCCCTTCTGTCTGAGCTTTCGAGTCTTTCTGAGTGTTTCAGTTTGTAAGAGTGAGATAGAGCATCCTGCTCATATTTTGTAATACCCTGGCATTAGAGCTTTTTGGCTCTCTGATATAATATAAAGCTTCCACATGCATTCTGAGTTCTGGATATTGTCTCTTATTGTGTGTCTGCTATATACTCATTTTTTCTTGCCTATTATTGTAGTTTACGTTCCTTGAGGTTTGAGCTAAAAATTCGCTCAAGGGAAAGATAAAGTTCTCTGAGAGGGATTAACCGCAGTTCACTGAGGTCCTGGAGCATCTTGTAAGTCCTGCTAGGCAAGGGGCTACTTAGGGAAGTTTGGGGTGTTGGGTTGTTTGAAGGTTCATACATATTTCTCTCTTGGGTTCACATAAGGTTCACCTTGGGGTTTGTCATAGTGATTTAGATTGGTCTGCAAAAAGTAGCAATAAGTAGAAGATCAAGCAACAGGAAGAGCATAAGCACGAGACAAATCAACTATTTAAGCTTCATTCTCTGTCGAAGGAAGCCTCTGAGTGAAACATTGGAACTTTAAGTAAATGGTGGGAAGTGTTTTCATCTCCCATCATGATTTCTAAAATGGAAGAAAAATTTTTAAGAGATGAGCAGGGAGATATTATATATCATCTGGATGGGACTCCCCAGAATAATATGATAGGAGCTCTCACTACTTTGATTCTAGACAAACATGAGCTAGTCCTTATGAACATGAAATGCAGAAAAATGTCTGAATATGAAGAATTTCATAAGGATTTGACTCAAAGGATCTTTGAGGTCAAAGATAGTCAAAACCTGCTATGGAAACAAGTCTATCTAGCAGCCATTCCCAGCAAATTTTTTGAGTATTTAAAGATGCAGGAAGTATTCAAACTTCTATATGAAATGTATACTTGGGGGGAAATCTATTCCCTAGTTACTAAAGCTTTAGTAGGAGTTTGTGTAAATATGAAGGTCCACAACTCTGTGAATAAACTATCCCACCTACCAGAAAGAAAATCCATCTATGAAAAATATGGTCTTTACATTTCTGATCCAGTCAGAAGAAAAAGAAGAAAATGGAAAGAATCAAAAGAAAGAAAAAGGACTAAATATAAGCCAAGGACACATTATTATGAGCCTGAGGATATCAAACTCAAGACTCATTCTAGTCAAGCCAAACAAAAAATTCAATGATGGCTTTTTGGGAAGCCTAGACACATTGCAAGCTCTTGTCCAGAAAGTAAAAACTCAAAAATGACAAAAGGGAAATATTCTGAGAAAAAGGAAAAAGAAGCTCAGCAAAAACAACTAGCCCTTAGAACCCATTGTAATAGGTGTGGAGCAAATGATCACCAAACAAACCAATGTCCACATCACCCTTTTGTCAAAAGGGAAGAAGTCCACCTGATGCAACGAGGGTGTTGTTCTGATTCTACTAAATCTTCTGATTTTGAATATGAATCAGAAAAGGAAATTCTATTGCATCAAAAATGCAAATGCAATAATCCAAACTTTTGTTCTTGTGAAAGCTCATCAGGAGCTGGAGCTGAATCTGAATCTGAATCTGAGTTTGAAAATTATGCACAGATCAGAGAAAAGATAAAAATTTGTATGTACAATAGCACTAATGACCAAGATGCTCAAATGCTTGCCCAGATTAAGGCTTTGCCAGAAGGAGACATGAAGAGCTCTCTTCTGGAAACCTTCCTAAAAATAATGAATGCAGGACAAAGACACAAGGGTCCTGAAATTCCTAGCAGGGAAGGTATTAAAACATTATTTTTAGAAGCTTCTTTTGAAAGAAATACAAAGTCTTTTATCAAACACAACAAAGAAGCAAATATCCAACATACTTCCATTACAGAGCTTGCGAAAGAGATAATCTTTCTAAAAAGGGAAGTTGTTGAACTAAATCCAAACTAAGAGAGTTTGGAGAAGAATCTATAGACTCTTATAAAGTGGATTCTTGGGCGAGACAAGAAATCCAAATGATAAAAGAACTGTTGGAATCTCGGCCACCCCCACTTGAAGATGCACCTGTGGAAATAAAGACTCATAGTGTAGCCCAATTACAAGGGTTGAATGCCATGAGAATCTTACCAGTGAAATTTCAGAAATATCATGTCCAGATAAATCTTGAGATCAATTCTGAAATATTCTGTTTGAATGCTCTCCTTGATATGGGATCAGACATGAATCTCATCCTCAAAAATTTGATCCCTACTAAATACTGGTTCCCCAGTAACTTTTCAGCTATCGGGATTGGAAATATTTCTACCAATATGGATTATGAAATTCCTAAAGGTGTTCTACTATTTGGAGATTATGCTCTAGGAATGAAGTTTTTATTATCTGATCTTCCCGTAGATTGCATCCTGGGAACTCCATTTTTATCTGCAGTTGAACCCCATGGTTCTACCCAAACACCAGAAGGAAACCCAGGGTATTTTATCACAATGCCAAAAATAAAAAATCATCCAACAGTCAAGAAGATTTTGGCCTTTATCTCAGAATCTCATTCTCATATCGCTTATTTTTCAAAGAATCCCAGGACCTTCATTGTCATTAACACTTGGGATGATCTTAACAATTTCCCAATTACAGAAGAAATTGATGACAATCTAGACTGGGAAACCTATTCTGAAAATTGGGCTCCCCATTGGGAACTCAGAGGATCTGAAGGAATTGAGTTTGGCTTGCCTGGTTTTTCTACAAATACAAGTATTCATGTTATTCCACCTCAACACCTGATAGGGTAGATGCATCAAGCCCCCACAATTGCAGCTAGACAAAAATTGGTTGAAATGGGTGACATTAGTAGAATAAGATCCACTAATAGAAATTGGTTCTTCCAGCATTCACAACAATGGAACCAGACTCCTGGTTATTCTTATTTTCAGATCCATAGAATGAGAACCTTGCAATCATGGCCTCAATCAGATCCCTATGAAACATTGTTTTAGATAAATTATTTCCAATATAAAGCAATGTGGGATTATGTTTGCTTATGGACTGATAGGTACAGGTATTACTATTGCATGGTTAAATTTTCTGAGAGTTCAAGACAAATACAACACCTGAACCAGACTAGTTCGATACATGGTTGAAGAGGTTTGGCCTAAATCCTAGCGCCATACATCCATAGGTAATAGATACTGCAAAAATGTTTCTCTTCCATCAAAGAAATCTTATAAATACTGTGCACAAATTGAATCAAATCACGGATGCTGAATATTGAATGATTTTTACAAGAGAAAAACATCCATGGGTGATCCGGACAAAGTATGTACTACAACAAGATGAAGATCGAGATGAGGATCCTAAGATGTACCGAGAAATCTATACTCAGCATTAGGACCCATACCGATTTAATCATTTCCACGATTAGCCAGTGGAATGAAGAATCTCATAACTAAGAGCACTATCATGTCTTATTGGCTGACAGTGGTGTCAATCAGTTTCCGTGGTGTTACGTTATAAACCTCCACAGTGTAAATTCAAGTCTTATTGGCCGACAGTGGTGTCAATCGGTTTCAGTGGGTTTACATCATAAAATCCACTTTGTAATAAAAGGCATCTTAGAAACTCGGAGCACTTCTCCAACTTCTGGCATGGACTGACCTGCATTTCTAAGATTCCTCAGTCCGTAAAAATAGACTAAAATTTTGGTCAGGAAATATTGCATGATTGACCTGCCAAATCTTAAAAGATAGATTTGCTTTTCTTAGTGAAAATAAAAGGGCTGATTTGGTCAGAAGAATCTTGCATGATTACTACCGCCAAATCCTTAAAGCAGATTGGGTTCCCGACATGTCAGATCAAGTCCTAACTTTGTAATAATTCTCATCTCCGAAAAAATTTGTATATAAGGAGATGAAGAGTTCATAGTTGAGGTGTGGTTTTTTAGAGTCAGTTTGTAAGCAAGTCAAGAGTCTGAGTTTTCTAAAGCTCCCTTCTGTCTGATCTTTCAAGTCTTTCTGAGTGTTTCAGTTGGTAAGAGTGAGATAGAGCATCCTGCTCATATTTTGTAATACCCTGGCATTAGAGATTTTTGGCTCTCTGATATAATATAAAGCTTCTGCATACATTCTGAGTTATGGATATTGTCTCTTATCGCGTGTCTACTATATACTCATTTCTGCTTTCCTATTATTGTAGTTTGCGTTTATTGAAGTTTAAGCTAAAAATTCGCTCTAGGGAAAGATAAAGTTCTTGGGAGGGATTAACCACAGTTCACTGAGGTCCTGGAGCATCTTGTAAGTCTCGCTAGGCAAGGGGCCTCTTAGGGCAGTTTGGGGTGTTGGGTTGTTTGAGGGTTCATACAGATTTCTCTCTTGGGTTCACATAAGGTTCACCTTGGGGTTTGTCATAGTAATCTGGATTGGTCTGGAAAAAGTAGCAAGAAGTAGAAGATCAAGCAGCAGGAAGAGCAGAAGCACGAGACAAGTCAACTATTCAAGCTTCATTCTTCGTTGGAGGAAGCCTTTGAGTCTACAAATGGTATCAGAGCCATGAAGGAATTTTCGCACCAGTTATGATAACAGTTCTCTCACTCTGTTATTTTATTTTGTATTTAAAGAAAGAATCTTGAAAGTCATATCAAGAGTCTTGGGCCTTTGAAAGACAAGGTTTCCACTCTTGTGACTTTTTGAAGCTGTATCAGAAGTCTCGGGCTTTTGAAAGACAAGGTTTCCACTTCTGTGACTTCCTAAATAAGTTTAACTAGTTTTTTCTTGAGCAGTCGTCCAAGAGCCTAATCGAAATTCTCTAACTCTGGTGCAGAGGACTAGATTTTAACGCCCTGCTTTTCTGTGCAGTTATAGTTAAAACTTTTCATGGATTCTTCAGCATGTATTCGTTCTGTATATAATACTGTAGAAAGTTTTTCCTCAACTTCTGAAACTCAACATTGTTTCATGATCCATTATATGCCAACTATTGAAACTTTAGATCCAAGACTTCAAGACATATATAAAGGAATGAGACCCCCGGGAACACCAAAATATGGGTTAGGTTATATTGAACAGTGTGATCAGGTGATTCCTGATTGTAGATTCACCAATCCTCTACCTGAATCTATCAAAAGACCATCCATTGATGAAATTCATAAATTTCATTCTATCATGTCTGGATGTCTCAAAGGGTCAATTGTAGAAGTCTGGATAAAGAAAATACTAAATTAGGATTTGTTTACTCATCCCGAAACATTTGACTTTAACATCTCTACCTCAGATGAAGAGAAAGCCAAATTGTCAAATGATTGGCAAAATTTCATTGTTGAAAAGGATACCTGGATCTCTTTCTATGAATGGAAGAGAATAGCCCAAAATTATGAAGTCCAGATGTTGGAAGGAGGAGCAAAAACATCTCCTCATCATAAATGGAAAAGTACAGAAGGACAAACAATTGAATCTACTTCAACTTTTCCTCCATTCAAAGGTATTGTCTTGGAAGACAATAATAGGCAAGTCAGAGTTGTACCTCTGATGCTTGCAGATGAAGCCACCCAACTATCAGGTGTTGACAAAAAGGTCCAATCCCTGTCTAAACAGATAAATTGGACAAATACTACCTTAAGAGGCATGGCAACTCACACCTTTGTCACAAATTACTATGCAAGAAAAGGACAAATTAGAGACTTACAAGTCTCTACTAACACCATAGTCCAATCTATAAATCATTGTCTTATGATCCATTATATGCCAACTATCGAAACTTTAGATCCAAGACTTCAAGACATATATAAAGGAATAAGACCTCCTAGAACACCAAAATATGGGTTGGGTTATATTGAACAATGTGAGCAGGTGATTCCTGATTGTAGATTCACGAATCTTTTACCTGAATCTATCAAAAGACCATCCATTGATGAAATTCATAAATTTCATTCTGTCATGACGGGTTGTCCTAAAGGATCTATTGAAGAAGTCTAGATAAAGAAAATGTTGAATTGGGATTTGTTTACTCATCCTGAAACATCTGACATTAACATCTCTACCTCAGATAAAGAGAAAGCCAAATTGTCAAATGATTGGCAAAATTTTATTGTTGAAAAGGATACCTGGATCTCTTTCTATGAATGGAAGAGAATAGCCCAAAATCCTAAAGTTTAGATGTTGGAAGGAGGAGCAGAAACATCTCCTCATCATAAATGGAAAAGTTTAGAAGGAAAAACAGTTGAATCCACTTCAACTTTTCCTCCATTCAAAGGTATTGTCTTGGAAGACAATAATAGGCAAGTCAGAGCTATACCTCCGATGCTTGTGGATGAAGCCACCCAACTATCGGGTGTTGATAAAAAAGTCCAATCCTTGTCTGAACAGATAAATTGGACAAATACGACCTTGAGAGGTATGGCAACTCACACCTTTGTCACCAATGACTATGCAAGGAAAGGACAAATTAGAGATTTATAAGTCTCTACTAATACCATAGTCCAATCCATAAACCAAATCAATGACAAGGTTGCTGATGTAAGAGAAAAGGTGGATAAAAAAATAGAAGTAGTAACCCACAAATTACAAGAATCCACCCATCATCATGAAGAACTGATGGAAGGACTTGGAGAAGCCTTTTCCACGATGGGGAAAACTTTGTTAGAAATTAAACAAAAAGATCACATTCCTGACAAAACCATTCCCCAAACATTCATTCTTCCAAATCCTCCAATATCCATTGTCTCTCATGTATATAAACGCTCCGAGACAACAATGGAGAAAAAATTCCCTCATCATTTCCCCAAAGGGCAGGATGAACCACAATCTTCTAAGAAAAATCTATCTCTGGTCTCTGTACAAAATCCTTCTTATGAAGATCTCCCTCATCATGTAAATAGACCTCCTGCACCAGATCTCCTAGGTAAAGGAAGAATGCCAGAAAGCCAAACTTTTGCAAAAGATTGGTTTCCATAATGGAATATTGACAGTTTATCTGTTGGACAGATTAGACAGATGCTTGATAGAATGTATGTCTCATACAAAGTAATGTGTGTGAAAGGGAAAAATGAAATTGAGGCATGCAAATCTATTATACAATGTTTCACTGGAACTTTAAGTAAATGGTGGGAAGTGTTTTCATCTCCTATCATGATTTCTAAAATGGAAGAAGAAGTTTTAAGAGATGAAAAAGGAGATGTTATATATCATCTGGATGGGACCCAGAATAACATGATAGGAGCTCTCACTAGTTTGATTCTAGAACATTGTTGTGGCACATAAGAAGAACTAGTAGACAAACAAGAGCTGGTCCTTATGAATATGAAATGTAGAAAAATGTCTGAATATGAAGAATTTCATAAGGATTGGACTCAAAGGATCTTTGAGGTCAAAGATAGTCAAAACCTGCTATGGAAACAAGTCTATCTAGCAGCCATTCCCAACAAATTTGTTGAGTATTTGAAGATGCAGGAAGTATTCGAATTCCGGGGGAAAATCTATTCCCTAGTTACTAAAGCCTTGATAGGACTTTGTATAAATATGAAAGTCCACAACTCTGTGAATAAACTATCCCACCTACCAGACATAAAATCTATCTGTGGAAAATATGGTCTTTACATTTCCGATCCAGTCAGAAGAAAAAGAAGAAAGTGGAAAGAATCAAAAGAAAGAAAAAGGACTAAATATAAGCCAAGGACACATTATTATGAGCAGGATATCAAACTCGAGACTCATTCTAGTCAAGCCAGACAACAAATTCAATGTTGGCTTTGTGGGAAGTCTGGACACATTGCAGGCTCTTGTCCAGAAAATAAAAACTCAAAAATAACAAAAGGGAAATATTCTGAGCAAAAGGCAAAAGAAGCTCAGCAAAAACAACTAGCCCTTAGAACCCATTGCAATAGGTGTGGAGCAAATGATAACCAAACAAACCAATGTCCACATCACCCTTTTGTCAAAAGGGAAGAAGTCCACCCGATGCAACAAGGATGTTTTTCTGATTCTACTGAATCTTCTGATTTTGAATATGGATCAGAAAAAGAAATTCTATTGCATCAAAAATGAAAATGTAATAACCCAAAATTTTGTTCTTGTGAAAGATCATCAGGAGCAGAATATGAATCTGAATCTGATTCTAAAAATTATGCACAGATTAGAGAAAAGATAAAATTTTGCATGTACAATAGCACTAATGATCAAGATTCCCAAATGCTTGCTCAGATTAAGGCTCTGCCAGAAGGAGACATGAAGAGTTCCCTTCTTGAAACCTTCCTGAAAACAATGAATGCAAGACAAAGACACAAGGGTCCTGAAACTTCTACCAGGGAAGGTACTAGACCATTATTTTTAGAAGCTTCTTTTGAAAGAAATACAAAGTCTTTTATCAAACACAATAAAGAAGCAAAGATCCAACATACTTCCACTACAGAGCTTGCGAAAGAAATAATCTTTCTAAAAAGGGAAGTTGCTGAATTAAAATCCAAACTAAGAGAGTTTGGAGAAGAATCTACAAATTCTTATAAAGTAGATTCTTGGGTGAGACAAGAAATCCAAATGATAAAAAAACTATTGGAATCTCGGCCACCCCCACTTGAAGATGCACCTATTGAAATAAAGACTCATAGTGCAGCCCAGTTACAAGGGTTGAATGTCATGAGAATCTTACTAGTGAAATTTCAGAAATATCATGTCCAGATAAATCTTGAAATAAACTCTGAAATATTATGTTTGAATGCTCTGCTTGATACAGGATCAGATATGAATCTCATCCATAAAGATTTGATCCCTACCAAGTACTGGTTCCCCAGTAACTTTTCAGCTATTGGACTTGGAAATATTTCCACCAATATGGATTATGAGATTCCTAAATGTATTCTACTATTTGGAGATTATGCCCTAAGAATGAAATTTTTATTATCTAATCTTCTAGTAGATTGCATCCTGGGAACTCCATTTTTATCTACAATTGAACCCCATGGTTCTGCCCAAACACCAGGAGGAAACCCAAGGTATTTTATCACAATGCCAAAAATAAAAAATCATCCACCAGTCAAGAAGATTTTGGCCTTTATTTCATAATCACATTCTCATATTGCTTATTGTTCAAAGAATCCCAAGACTATGGTTGTCATCAACACTTGGGATGATCTTAACAATGTCTCGGCTACAGAAGAAATTGATGACAATCTGGACTGGGAAACCTATTTTGAAAATTGGGCTCCCCATTGGGAACTTAGAGGATCTAAAGGTATTGAGTTTGGATTACCAGTCTTTTCTACAAATACAAGTATTCATGTTATTCCACCTCAACACCTGATAGGACAAATACATCAAGCCCCCACAATTGCAGCCACACAAAAATTGATCGAAATGGGTGACATTAGAAGAATAAGATCCTCTAATAGAAGTTGGTTCTGCCAACATTCTCAACAATGGAACTAGACTCCTGCTTATTCTTATTTTGAGATTCACAGAATGAGAACCTTACAATCATGGCCCCAATCGGATCCTTATGAAAAATTATTTCAGATAAATTATTTCCAATACAAGGAAATGTGGGATCATGTTTGCTTATGGACTGACCGTTATAGGTATTACTATTGCATGGTTAGATTTTCGGATCAGTTCATAAAAAATACAATGCTTGAACCAGACTGGTTCGATATATGGTGGAAAAGGTTTGGTCTAAATCCTAGTACCATACATCCGGATGTAATAGATACTACACAAATGTTCTTGTTCCATCAGAGAAATTTATCAAACAATGTGCACAAATTGAATCAAATCACAGATGTTGAATACTGAATGCTTTTTACAAGAGAAAAACATCTGTGGGTGATCAGAGCAAAGTATGTACTACAACAAGATGAAGATCAAGATGAGGATCCCAAGATGTACCGAGAAATATATACCCAACATTGGGACACATACCGATTTAATCATTTCCATGACTAGCCAGTGGAATGAAGAATCTCATAATTAAGAACACTACCATGTCTTATTGGCCGATAGTGGTGTCAATCAGTTTCCGTGGGTTTACGTCATAAACCTCCATAGTGTAAAAATCAAGTCTTATTGGCCGACATTGGTGCCAATCGGTTTTTGTGGGTTTACGTTATAAACTGCACTATGTAATAAAAGGAATCTTAGAAACTTGGAGCACTTCTCCAACTTCTGGCGTGGTTTGACCCGCATTTCTAAGATTCCTCAGTCCGTAGAACTAGGTCTATAATTTGGTCAGGAAATCTTGCATGATTGTCCTGCCAAATTTTAAAGGTTAGATATGCTTTTCTTAGTGGGAATATAAGGACTGATTTGGTCGGAAGAATATTGCACGATTGCTACCACCAAATCCTTAAAGCAGATTTGATACTCGACATGTCAAAGTCAAGTCTTATCTTTGTAATAATTCTCATCTCCGAAATTTTGTATATAAGGAGATGAGGAGTTCATTGTAAGGGTGTGGTTTTTTAGAGTTAGTTTGTAAGTAAGTCAATAGTTTTAGTTTTCTAAAGCTCCCTTCTGTCTGAGATTTTGAGTCTTTCTGAGTGTTTAAGTTTGTAAGAGTGAGATAGAGCATCCTGCTCATATTTTGTAATACCTTGGCATTAGAGATTTTGGCTCTCTGATATAATATAAAGTCTTCCGCATGCATTCAGAGTTCTGGATATTGTCTCTTATCGTGTGTCTACTATATACTCGTTTCTGCTTACCTATTATTGCAGTTTGCGTTCCTTGAAGTTTAAGCTAAAAATTCACTCAGGGGAAAGATAAAGTTCTTGAGAGGGATTAATCGTAGTTCACTGAGGTCCTATAGCATCTTGTAAGTCCCGCTAGGCAAGGGGCCTCTTAGGCCAGTTTGGGATGTTGGGTTGTTTGAGGGTTCATAAGGATTTCTCTCTTGGGTTTGCATAAGGTTCACCTTGGGGTTTGTCATAATAATTCAGATTGGTCTGCAAAAAGTAGCAAGAAGTAGAAGATCAAGCAGCAGGAAGAGCAGAAGCACGAGACAAGTCAACTATTCAAGCTTCAATTCTCCGTCAGAGGAAGCCTCTGAGTTTACAAATGGTATCAGAGCCATGAAGCAATTTTCGCGTTGGGTGTTGAGTCCATTTTTGTGCTTCCATTTTGCTCTATAAACCATACTTTTGCCTCCTTATCTATCCATTTTGCCTTCATTTCATTCCACATTTTCCATGAAATATCCTATGAAAGGTATATTTGTCATTCTTTAGTTTAAGAATTGAGTTTTCTAAATTTTAGCATTAAAATTGAAAATTTATCAGAAATTACAGGATTTGACCAAATCCCGTAAAAGCTTCGTGGTTTGTATACTTGTAGGACACCTAGGAGAAATCTAACACTTGGGTTGTGTTCCCTGATGTACAAGGATGGAGAATGAGCTATCAGATTCGAAATCTGAGCCTTCCAGATGTCCGGTCAATGCTGGTCAAACAAGGCCACTTCAGCAGAAAATGCCCTGTTTCAGCCTTAAATCTTGGACAGTTTTGGATTTCATGGGATTTTGACCATATATTGAGGATCTAAAGGAGGCATTCGACCCTCCTAGGATATTGTGGATCTAATTATGATATTTAGGAGACATTTTAACATTTTTGGTTTTTAAGACTCTTGTATAAATACTCTTGAGCTTAAACTAGTAAGACAATCTTGATATGAATGAAGAAACTTGAGAATTTGCACTCTTGAAGATCAGCTCTGTGTTTTGTTCCTGTGAATTCTTATGATGATTTGAATGCTATTGGAGTTCTTCCTTAACTAAGTCAACTCAAGTGTACCAGGGAAGCATTGGAGGGCCCCCATTGCCAACTAGTACACTCTTTCCTTGTGTTCTTTTTCAAGTACATGTTTTAGATCAGATCTTGCTGTAGATGAATTTTATCTTGCTATAGGTAGATGAATTTCATAGCTCAGTTACATGCTTAATGTTTTCAAGCCTTACTCATATTGTGAATGATTTCTTGAATGAGAATTCAATGTGTAGTTTGACTTCAAGCATTAAGATAGTTTTGAATGCTTTTTGAGTTATTTATGCTTTCAGTACTTTGATTTTATTTGATGATAGTTGTTAATGAATGAATGAAAGAATACAATGAATGCATCTCTTGAATAAGAGTTTTGTTCTTGTAACATTTGATAGGTCTTAAAACTAGTTCGAACATCTCTTGAATGCTTACTGTTTTTACTCTTTAGAAAAACAAGTGCTGATTACTGTTATGAGATCTATGAAGATGACTTCTGAATTGAATCTTAGCATCTCTTTCATATTCATCCTTAGAATAGGTTTTTGGTTTATCTCCATTAAAGATAAAAACTATCTCTAAATCCATATACTTTGGACATGCCTCTAAGTCTTACAAACACCGGATTGGCAATCATTTGCACTCTAATTTACTAGGGTAGATTGGAGCTCAACATTTTGGCATTGTTGCCAGGGAGGCATATTTAGAGATATAAAAAAAACATATATACTCATAAAAGAAAAAAAAGCATAGCATAGAAGTGATTTTAAATTATGTTTCTTTATGTCTAAACTTAGGGATGATAAAGGCATATTTTTAAAACAAACCCCCCCCAAAACTAATCCACCATCTATAGGAGCAGGCACATCTACAACTGAATCTACCACACCAACTGCTGGAAAATTTACTTTGGAAGAATTAGAAGAGAAACAACGTTCAGGGAAAAGATTAACTCTCATAGAAAGACAAGTTCTATTGGCTTATGAAGTAAAGAAGAAACAAACACAAATAGAAATATCTTCTGTAGGAAAGCAAAAAGAAAAACAAACTATTTTTGAACAAATAGGACAACCTCTTTTTCCAACAGAGATATCAGACTGTACAACAGAAAACCTCTTTGAAACGTCAGAAGCTGATAGACAAGAAAGGGAGAGAATGGAAAGGGAACTAGAAAGGAAAAGAAATGAAGAAAGAGGAAGGAAAGAACGAGAAGATAGAGAATCACATCGAGAAGAGGCAAGAGGAAATGATGAAGAAGAGGAGGAAGAACATACTACATTTGCATTTCCTATAGTTGACACACCAACCCTTTTAGGAGATGACATAAAAATGAAAAATATTCCTCCCTCTGTTCTTCCAAAATTCTTTGGTTTGACTACTGAAGATCCTGATTCTTTCATGTTTGAATTTGACATCGTTTGTAGAACATATGGATATACCAATGATGCTCAAAAACTTCGTTTATTTCTTGCAACTTTGAAAGGATATGCATTGAAATGGTTCATGGGTTTGGGAGAAGCAACCATAGTATACTGGTAAGACATGAAAAAGAAATTTCTTACTAAATATCAGCCTTATTGTAAGTCCAAAGACTATAAAGAAGATATCTTTAAAATGACTCAAAGTGAAGATGAAAGCTTAGAAGAATATCTAGAAAAATTTCTTTACAACATGCATAAATCTAAGCAATCTAATCTCCCTTTGGATGTCATCCATACTATCTTCTTGAAGGGAATTTCAGATGAAAATTTGGAAGCTCTTAATTTAATGGGGGCAGGGAATATTTCTCACCTTCCTTTCCCAAAAATCGCTGAACTATGTAAGAAATACTTAAGAGGAAAAGCTAAAAGAGGAATAGGACAAAGAGATATTGTGACAAAGTCAACAAAATCAATTTCCAATGGTGTTACTAAAACAGAATTAGGGAATCTATTTGAAATCTTTAAAACTGATATTATGAACACATTTGGTTCACAACTTGACATGTTGAAAGAAAAACAGAAGCAAGAAGAACAAGAGAAAATATTAGCCATATGGTGTCCTACATGCAGAAAGAAACACGGACCGAGAGAATGTCCTTTAAACAAAATTGAAGTTTGTGGATTATGTACAGATAATCATGCCACTGATGATTGTCCAAGGTTAAAAGAACTACAAGCTACTCACATAGAAGAAGGACAAGGAATGGAATATCTTTACTACCTAGCACCTAGGAAGCCTTGGCAACCATGTTTCACAGGTATGTCTCAAAATTTTGCTCCTCAACAATTTCCTCAGAATTTCCAAACTCCCATTCAAAATTCATGGAATGCACCCATGCCTTGGCAAGCTTGGCCTCCTCAACAGAACCAAAACCAACCTCCTCAAGGTTGGTGAGGGTATTCTCAAGGAAATCAGCCATACCAACAACCTTACCAACAACCATATCAACAGCCTTATCAACAGCCATACCAACAACCATATCAGCCTTTCCCTTATCAACAGTTCCAGCAGAATCAGCCACAAAATTCATATTTTCAGTCATCACAANNNNCACCTCAACTAACCCAACCACAACAACTCCAACTACCATCCAACCAACCTCCACCCAGACCAACTCAATTACCATCTCAACCAATCTCCAATCCTAATAATAAAGTGGAAAAACCTATGTATAATGTTGAAGAAGGACCATCATATTCCATCCTCCCTCTTCAAAATATCCACTTGAGGTCTGGAAAATTTTTACCAAAGGATTCTCCTATTATCACAGAGAAACCAATTGAACAAGAGGAGATTCCTAGCACAGAAGAGCTATCAATAGACAATAAAATCCAGAAGGGAGAATCATTAAATATCCAAACACCTCCTTTCCCATAAAGGTTGGTCAAAGAGAAATTACCAATATCTCTTCCTGAGTTTGTTGTCTTAGATGAATTAAGAAATGTCTGTGTAAAAATTCCTTTATTGCAGTCTATTAAGGATATCCCAATCTATAAAAAAACAATTAAGGAATTGTGTTCAAAGAAAACCAACAAAATAAGGAAAGATCCACCAACAATTCATGTAATTGGAAACCTAGCAGGCCTAATGTCAAATAACATTTCCATCGAAAAATATGTTGATCCAGGAATTCCAATGGTAACCATAAAAATCAACCATTTTTCGATCTCTAAAACATTAATTGACTTAGGAGCAGCTATCAATGTGATGACATTAGAAACAATGAGACATTTGAATTTCCAAAATCTGAGACCAACCACCACGATCTTAGAATTAGCTGATAGATCTAAAGTAGTTCCTGAGGGTATACTGGAAGACATCACAGTTTCTTTGGATTCTTGGGAATATCCAGTAGATTTCCTAGTCCTTCAACCAAAATCTAATCTAGGAGGCCATCCATTAATCCTTGGAAGACCTTGGTTGGCCACAGCTGATGCTTTCATTGGTTGTAGAACAGGGAATATGCTTATCTCACATGGGACTGAAAGGAAACAAATCACACTTTATCCTCCGGCTCAAAAACCTTCTGTAATAGATCAATTACCTTGGATTGATGAAACAAATCAACAACAGGAAGAAGTAATTCAACCTATCTTAAGTATTAATCAAGCCTTTGATTTTAGGGAGGAAAATAATGAAGATCTATTAGACTATTTCATTTCTGAACCAGATATCTCGGAAGAATTAAGAGACACACAATACATTGCTATAGATGAAATCTTAGGACAAACTTTCCAAGAAAATTGCACAATCCATTCTTTAGAGTCAGCATTTAATGACATTTTTCCAATTATTTCTATGGCAAATGCTCAAAGCAAGGTAATTGAAATTAGTCCTGGGAAACATTTGAATATTGGCACAAATTTTGAACCACCCCAAGAAGAACAATTGATTGCACTATTGAAGAAATATCATAAAGCATTTTCTTGGGAATATACTGATATGCAGGGAATTCATCCTGATACATGCACTCATCATATCTACACAGATGATACCATACGACCACTCAGACAACCACAACGAAGAATGAATCCAATGTTGAAAGAGGTAGTCAAAGAAGAATTACAAAAATGATTGAAGGTAGGATTCATCTACCCTATCTCTGACAGTCAATGGGTTTCTCCATTAGTTGTTGTACCTAAGAAAAATGGGAAATGGAGAATTTGTGTAGATTATAGAGAATTGAACAAAGCAACGCTGAGAGATCATTTTCCATTACCATTCATAGATCAAGTCTTGGATTCACTAGCTGATAAGAAATACTTTTCTTTCTTAGATGGATTCAGTGGCTACAATCAAATCAATATAGCATTAGAAGATCAGGACAAAACTACTTTCACATGCCCATGGGGTACATATGCTTATAAGGTATTACCTTTTGGTTTATGTAATGCCCCGACTACTTTTCAAAGAGCAGTCATGGCCATTTTTGTTGATTTAGTACATGAATGTGTAGAGGTATATATGGATGATTTCTCTGTGCATGGTGATTCTTTTGAAAAATCTTTGAAAAACTCGGAAAAAGTCTTAATAAGATGCATAGAAACAAATTTGTCTCTTAGCAATGAAAAATGTTTTATGATGTTAACTGAAGGGGTAGTATTGGGTCATCATATCTCATCATCAGGAATAACAGTGGATCCAGCAAAAATAGAAATCATTATAAATCTACCAGAACCAATAAGCCAAAAAGATGTGAGAAGTTTTCTTGGGTATGCAGGCTATTATCGAAGATTCATTGAAAATTTTAGTAAAATAGCTTTGCCTTTATTCAAATTACTCGCAAAAGATATACATTTTCATTGGAATACTAATTGTCAAAATGCCTTCCATAAGCTCAAGGAAAAGCTATCAACAACACCTATATTAAGAGGACCTAATTGGACTTTGCCATTTCATATCTCAACAGATGCATCAGATACTGCAATAGGGGCATCATTAGGTCAAAAGGAAAATCTTATGACTTATGCTATTTACTTCATTAGTAAAAATCTAACCCCTACAGAATTGAATTATACAGTCACAAAGAAGGAAATGTTGGTAGTAGTACATGCTGTGAATAAATTTCGTCACTACATCACCAGTTATGAAGTATTTATCCATACATATCATTCTGCCATAAAATATCTCATGAACAAACCTATTACTAATGGCAGGATAACAAGATGGTTGTTATTGATGCAGGAATTCAACATGACAATCTTGAATAGACCTGGAAAGGAAAATCAAGTAGCTGATTTTCTATCTCGATTAAAAACCCCTGGTGAGATTGTTCCCGTCTCAGACAATTTTCCTGATGAGCACCTATTTGCAATTTCAATTAAAACTCCATGGTATGCTGATATAGCCAACTATTTATCGTCAGGAATGTTACCTCCATCTCTCACCTCAAAAGAAAAGAAAAAGATAATTAAACAAAGTGCTAGATACACATGGATTGATGGAGTTCTCTTTTATACAGGATATGACCTCATAATTAGAAGATGTGTAAGACAAGATGAGATTTTAGAAATATTGAAAGCTTGCCATGATGAACCTTGTGGTGGTCATTTTGCAGATAAGAGGACAACACACAAAATATTCAATTTAGGATATTATTGGCCATCCATCTTCAAAGATTCC
>JASDQU010106168.1:433623-460656 GCA_032191745.1 Picea mariana
TGTCACTGGACTACCACAGATAGGAGAGAGATATTTTAAAACCAAACATTTCAAAGATAAATCATGGGTACCTTTTATTTCAAGGTCAAGGGTAGCAGCAGTAAACTGGAAGAAAGGAATCCCAAGGAGCTGGTTGGTCCATCCCTGGGATGAGTTGGCATACCTTATACAGAAATTCATAACCTGTGAGGGTAGGTTTAGCATCATTTATCTATATCATATTAAACTGCTACAACATTTGAGAGGTGACTGTGAGATCAATATGCCTTACTTTCTCTTACAAAGCCTTTCCAAAATGGCCAAGACTGTCCAGAAGCAGGGAAGGAACATAGAGAGGAGTTTGTATCACTGTGGTCTTATCAAAATGATCATTAAAGATGAACTTCAGAAGCAAAATATGATTTGGCAACAGTTTACCATTGAAAATGGTTTTGAAACCATAAAAGAAGAAGAAGGAGAGGAGCAAATTCTAGTGGTGACTGATGATGAAGGAGAGGTACAACACCCCAAGGCAACAAGCCCAAAACCGCCTATGGGGAGGAGAAAAACAAGAAGTATGGTATTAAAAGAAAAGGAACTTGAGGAAAAAGACAAAATTTTTACCACTTATGAGGACAATAAAACGACCACAAGTTCAAAAAGGCCAAATACAAGAGGAAGATGATGAAGCACAACAGGCACAATATGAACATATTCAGACTCTTGAAGCACAATCATTTGGAAATGATGGCTTTGAGGAATAGGAAACTTCTACCTATAAACAGATGAGAGTGGATATGGAACAACTAATCAGAGACATGAAAGAAGAACCCCAAATGGAGGAGGTGGCTGGTACATCCACATCTGAACTTGACAGAAAGAACAAGAAAATAAGAAAGATGAAGAGAAAAATCAAAGAAATTGAAATCTTAGAAAGACACATCAAAACAAAAAATGAAATGCTAAGAACTCAAAGCCACAAAACACAAGAGGAAAATGACACTTTGAAGAAGAAAAACAACAATCTTCAAAAACAGAATAAGTTGATTTCCAAACAAGCTTATAAGTGGTTCCAGCAGAAAAAAGGCTTATAAAGAGAAGTATCAAAAGATGAAAGCACTTCATACAGATCAGGAGAATGTGGAAACTTTATTGCAGGCAGCAGAAGTGGCAGAAGATCAGTGAAACAGGTCAGGGACATTTTTGTGCATGAGGACATGCAAGGACTTCCTCTTGGGGGAGATGTTGAGTCCATTTTTGTGCTTCCATTTTGCTCTATAAACCATACTTTTGCCTCCTTATCTATCCATTTTGCCTTCATTTCATTCCACATTTTCCATGAAACATCCTATGCAAGGTATATTTGTCATTATTTAGTTTAAGAATTGAGTTTTCTAAATTTTAGCATTAAAATTGAAAATTTATCAGAAATTACAGGATTTGACCAAATCCCGTAAAAGCTCCATAGTTTGTATACTTGCAGGACACCTGAGAAAAATATAACACTTGGGTCGTGTTCTCTAATGTACAAGGATGGAGAATGAGCTATCATATTCGAAATCTGAGCCTTCCAGATGTCCCGTCAACGCTGGTCAAACAGGGCCACTTCAACAGAAAATGCCCTGTTTCAGCCTTAAATCTTGGACAGTTTTGGATTTCGTGGGATTTTGACCATATATTGAGGATCTAAAGGGGGCATTCGACCCTCCTAGGATATTTTGGATCTAATTATGATATTTAGGAGACATTTTAGCATTTTTGGTTTTTAAGACTCTTGTATAAATACTCTTAAGCTTAAACTAGTTAGACAATCTTGATATGAATGAAGAAACTTGAGAATTTGCACTCTTGAAGATCAGCTCTGTGTTTTGTTCCTGTGAATGCTTATGATGATTTGAATTCTACTGGAGTTCTTCCTTAACTGAGTCAACTCAAGTGTACCAGGGAAGCATTGGAGGGCCCCCATTGCCAACTAGTACACTCTTTCCTTATGTTCTTTTCCAAGTACATGTTTTAGATCAGATCTTACTGTAGATGAATTTTATCTTGCTGTAGGTAGATGAATTTCATAGCTCAGTTACATGCTTAATGTTTTCAAGCCTTACTCATATTGTGAATGATTTCTTGAATGAGAATTCAATGTGTAGTTTGACTTCAAGCATTAAGATAGTTTTGAATTCTTTTTGAGTTATTTATGCTTTCAGTACTTTGCTTTGATTTGATGATAGTTTTTAATGAATGAATGAAAGAAGACAATGAATGCATCTCTTGAATAAGAGTTTTGTTCTTGTAACATTTGATAGGTCTTAAAACTAGTTCGAACATCTCTTGAATGCTTACTATTTTTACTCTTTAGAAAAACAAGTGTTGATTACTGTTATGAGATCTATGAAGATGACTTCTGAATAGAAGCTTAGCATCTCTTTCATATTCATCCTTAGAATAGGTTTTTGGTTTATCTCCATTAAAGATAAAAACTATCTCTAAATCCATATACTTTGGACATGCCTCTAAGTCTTACAAACAGTGGATTGACAATCATTTGCACTCTAATTTACTAGGGTAGATTGGAGCTCAACACCGGGTATGATAACAAATCTCTCACTCTGTTATTTTATTTTGTATTTAAAGAAAGAATCTTTAAATATCAGACAAATTATGAGTCAAGCCAAGTAAGCACATATCAGACAAATTATAATCATAACATATCAGACAAATTCTGAGTCAAGCCAAGTAAGCACACAAACAAACAATGAGAAAAGAATAAAGATGTTGACAGGAATATATAAGAGAAATCTATTCATAAAAATATAGAGTTTACCCGTTCAAGAGTACGATTTATAATTTAATATTCTAAACTTGTACTTCGCTTCAATTCTTTACTTGTCTTTTTGGAGGAATTAGGTGGCTGGACACACCAATTCACGTGATTATATTTTACTGCTTAAATTCTGATTAGAAATTTTGAAATGCTAATTGACATTATATCATTATTTTTACTTTATGAACGTCACATAATTCATTATATACTAAATAAATGATTCAAATTCATAAAACAATAACATAAAAAAGTGTTTGATCCATCTAGCAAGCCACATTTAGATCACCTACATGCTACAACAAAGAAGAAATTGGATCATCCAGATGAGGTGCTTATTCTGAAAAATAACATTATAATAAATAAGTTATTATCATATACTTTATACAATTATAAATAAAAAAGTGTTTGATCCATCTAGCAAGCCACATTTAGATCATCTACATGCTACAACAAAGAAGAACTTGGACCATCTATAAATAGAGGTGTTGATTCAAGAAGTCCTTGATGGTAAAAGGGAGAAGGACTTAGCTTTGGTGTTTTCAAATCTCTCTGAGGACTTAAAATTCTTGCATGAATTGATCAATTCCAACTCAGATAAGGAAGCAATTCATTTCCCCCACCTCAACCACTTTGAGCTTCTGAGTCCTTGGGGAGAATTAGTCTTTGTTCCAAATTCACCAACGTATGACAATTCAATGGGGTGGATTGATGTTAGAAATACCAAAACGAAAACAAGATCTTCTTAAGACAAATCACAATATTCAATGACCTTGTATCTTCTTTGTTTCTCATCTAGATAGTCAAGTTGTGCTAGCTTAGATGCTAGTTTGTAACTCTTTCCTCTATTTCTCGGTTAGACAACGAAGTTATGCTAGGTTCAATGCTTGTTTGTAACACCCTTCCTTGTTTCTAGGTTAGACAATCAAGCTTTACTTGTTTATGTGCTAGTTTGTAACACTATTTTTAGTTTGATCAATAAAAGCTAACTTCCATATATCTGTTAGAATTGCAATGTGGAAAACACAATTCACATGTGAGAATTAGTCTTTGTTCCAAATTCACCAGCATATGACAATTCAATGGGGTGGATCGATGTTAGAAATACCAAAAGGAAAACAAGATCCTCTTAAGACAAATCACAATATTCAATGACCTTGTATCTTCTTTGTTTCTCAGCTAGATAGTCAAGTTGTGCTAGCTTAGATGCTAGTTTGTAACTCTTTCCTCTATTTCTCGGCTAGACAACAAAGTTATGCTAGGTTCGATGCTTGTTTGTAACACTCTTCTTTGTTTCTAGGTTAGACAATCAAGCTTTACTTGTTTATGTGCTAGTTTGTAACACTATTTTTAGTTTGATCAATAAAAGCTAACTTCCATATATATGTTAGAGTTGCAAATGCGGAAAACACAATTCACATATGATAATTAACAATCACACAGATAAGAAACACAGAGATTTCATGTGGTTCACCCAAACGTTGGGCTACGTCCACCAAGCAGAGGTATTAGTTGTCTTATTATTTAGATCATGGAGATTACAACAGACTTGCAAGCTCTCTCATTTCCTCCCATTTCTCATTTGCCTCTATGGGATTACATAAATTTATATACATTTACACAGGAAACTGATTATTAAATGCAATCTCATCCATATTCTAACTTGGTCTTATTAGTTGCAACCAACACAGAATAATAGGATCTAAATCTATTCTTGAGAATTCGTTGTCACCAAATTCAACAATCTCCACCTTGACAACAATTAACTTGATACTTTGCTCCTTCCTTCTATTCATCACCTTTTCTGCAAGCCAAGATAAGCCAAGCACCATCGTAGCTTCTCTAAAAGTACTAGTTTTGTGAACATGTTTGCGCAGTTCTCTTTTGTATGTACTTTCTCAAGATAGACTCCACCTTCATTGATGACCTGTATTACAAAATGGTACTTGATAGGTATATGTTTTGTTTTACTATGATAAGCTGGATTCTTAGCCAATTGAATAACACTTTGACTATCACAAAATAACTTTACTTTGTCTTGCATCCTTCCAAACTCACCAAACAAACCTTTCAACCAAACTGCCTCTTTGCAAACATGTGAAGCAACTACATATTTAGCAACAATGTTTTGTAGCTTTGACATCCAACTAATAGATCCACCTGCAAGAGTAAAGACTTACCCTGAAGTCGACCTTCTCTTGTCCAAATCACCTTCAAAATCAGAATCAACATATCCACAGACTAATTCACAACCACTGTTATAAGTGATACAGTAATCAATTGTGCCTCTCAAATACCGAAGAACCCATTTCACTTCTGCCCAGTGCTCTTTACCTAGATTTGCCATATATTTGTTGACAACCCCAACTGCATGTGAAATGTCTGGCCTTGTACTAACCATCGCATACATTAGACTTCCTACTGCACTAGCATATGGTATTCGAGACATATATTCCTTTTCTTCTTTTGTACTAGGACATAAACTTGAAGAAAGCTTAAAATGGGAAGCCAAAGGGACTGAAACTGGTTTCACATCGTTCATACCAAACCTCAAAAGTATCTTCTCAATATACTTCTGTTGTGACAACCAAATCTTACCATTCCTCTTATCTCTGAATATCTCCATGCCCAAAATCTGTCTTGTTGCTCCTAGATATTTCATATCAAACGTCCTAGCCATCTGAGCCTTTAACCTGTTGATCTCAGTTATGCTTTTGCTTGCTAAAAGCATATCGTCAACATACAATACTAAGATAATGAATATTCCATTATTCAATTTCTTAGAGTAGACACAATGATCATACTCACTCCTTGTATAATCCTGGCTCACCATGAAAGAGTCAAATTTCATGTACCATTATCTGGGCGACTGCCTTAGACCATACAATGATTTCTTGAACCTATAAACAATTTTCTTGCTACGATTCTGAATGAACCCTTCAGGTTGTTCCATGTAAATTTCCTCATCCAAATCTCCATGTAAGAAGGCAGTTTTAACATCTAGCTACTCCAACTCCAAATCAAGTAATGCAACTAATGCTAACACAATTCAAATTGAAATAGACTTAACAACTGGTGAAAAAATATCATGAAAGTCAATACCTTCTTTCTAAGAATATCCATGAAAAAATTGTCAATATGGACTAGTTTAAACTTCCACTTTACCTTAAATGAAGACGACCACATTTAAATTAGAATTTGAGAAATAAATGTCGTATTAGCCAATTAAATGTCCTTCTTAAACAATTATTAACCTAAAAATCATGTTGTTTTCCTAAAGTTTTCCATATTATGTAAAAAGAGGGGACCGCCAGAGATAAAATAGTGAATGAAAAAACCAATTCTAAGAGAGAGTTATCAACAACAATTTACAATGAATATTATTTTTTGTATCCAAACTATTGTTCTACACCTATGAATATTTTGTTTCAATGCCTACAAGACACAATGTATTAAGTTGTCCCACGTGCATATAAGTTCTTTCAATACCTACAAGATTATACCTTTACCTTTAAGGTAACAAGATGAGAGATCACTCACACAAAAGATATCAAATAAAATAAAACAAGCCAACCAAGATTATACCTTCACCATTACATGCCATCTCCCACTTTCCCACAACATGTGGGATGCAAATATAAAGATAGATCTTAGGTGTAGGGTGCTAATCACTTCAGGGTTTGAATATTTGTGAACCTTACAAAAATATTGGTCAATAAAATGAGACGAGAGATCATTGACACAAAACATATCAAATGAAATAAAACAAGCCAATCAAAACTAGACAAGCCAACGAGACGAGAGATCATTGACACAAAACATATCAAATGAAATAAAACAAGCCAATCAAAACCAGACAAGCCAACCAACATCAGATGAGCCAATGGAGATGAGACGGCCAAGCCAATCTCTAATTCTCTAGGAGTTATCCTAATAATTATGTTGTCATGGTCATATTATGTACCATGTCAATGAAATATGGATGGATTATAATTATGTTGTCATGGTCATATTATGTACCCTGTCAATGAAATCTGGATGGATTATAATAATGGAGGGTTTCAAGTTAATGAAAACCACCTCACACCTTCCCTCGTTTGCAATGGATTTTGAAAATATAAAAAATTATAATGTGTTATTATTTTTAAAAAAATAATTATAAATAAATAAAAATGTTTTTCTGGAAATTTTGTAGGAATTTTGTTTCCTCATAATATTAAAGTGGATGGCATTTTAATCACCAGTTATAATAGTGGTTGGTAATTTCAAGGGATTTAATTAGATTGGAATTGATGACTTATGACCTCCACATTGATATCGCTTTGGGTGGATGGTTTAATTAATTGAACTAATGCTTGGGGAAAAAAAATGTTTGAAAACATTTCATCCCACACTCAAGCACTTAAACAAGTGTGATATTGTTGGTACCTTGTCAATTCTGATTGACCCATGAAGAAAAAACATGAAACAAGTAATATTTGAACTTAGGTGGGGAGGATAACAAATTATCTTCTTAACCACCAAAACTAAACCCAATTAAGAGATAAATAAGCATTATGTTACAATAGTATTATTTAACTTTTAAAGATAGATATATTTATGTCATAGAAATAATTTCAAGATGCACCGATGTTAGGCATTTCTAACTTAAAAGACATTTTAGGAAAACACGTAAAAGAGGGATTACAAAATAATACTAATGAAATATTTTTTTCTTTCTTGTGATACAGTTAATTTAGTACTAAAGATATTGAATTTGAGATTACATGTGTTATTTCTACCTAATAATATTATAGGGGATGTGTCTTATGAGCCATGCTAGGATGGGATGAGACGAAATGGGACAAGACTATGTTATTAAATGAGATGAGACAGATAGGACAACACGAGAGACATGATTAAGATGAGACATGATTGGACAACGTGAGATGGACAAGATAAGTGATTTGGATTGGATCATTATATTATTTGTCATCTATCGCGATGCTTTCAAAGTGGAAAAAATTGGAAGAATCAGCTTGCAGGGTCATTCTAACATAAAGTCCCAGTTTGGATAAATGGGGTTTGAAACCTTCTATATCCTTTCCATTCAGACCTTTCCAATGGTGAAAAAATCACATCAATCAGATCTCATATGAAAAATTTATGCCTCCTACAAGTTGACCTACTTTGTTGATCACCATGGTACAAGTGGATGCCACGTCAACTCCCATTACTCACACATATGGGGCTAGCCACATATGGAATTTCAAGAAGATTCTAGAAGGTCCAAAACCTTATCACAATTAAGGGTTGAGGAAGTCAAAACCTTGCCCCTAGATGGATATCGAACGATATTAAATATCGAGTTGTTAGGAGGAGAAGGGGTTCCATTCTTTAGCATTGTATTTGTTACATAGTTGAGCAGAGCACCTAAGAGTGGTATTTTGAGAGCATAACAAAGGAGGAGATATTTTGTAGCAACCATACAGGCCACAATGTCAAAGGTGTAATGTCTTCTGCTAGAAGGGAACAGATACCCTTTCTCAAGTCCTCAAGGAGACAAAACTTGAGGTTGCTTCAACACCCAAGTGTTGCACTAGTTGAGCAAGTGGGTTCCTTGGGCATGCAAACGCACCAAGGGGGTTTCCAAAGTATGAAGTGATCAAGAGATTGGGGCATGCCAGCATGAGCACTGCACCAAGATTGGAACACGTCGATCTCAAGGGACATGATGGTTGATGAGTGCATGGGTTCATTTGGGCGACTGGAGCCCTCGAAGGGGAACAACAATTCATTTGGAAAATTGGGTCCTTGAGGGGGAGAGACGATTCATTTGGACATATGGGTCCATGATGGTGACCTTTAGAGTCCCTATAAGAGAACAAGGGTGCAATACCAAGGAAGGCATATTTGAATACAAGGAGAGAAAGATCAACTCTGGATTGTGAGGTAGACTTAGACGAAGAGGGGTGAGCTCCCTCAAGGATCCAAGTTTTAATGTCCCCTTCCAATTGATCATGATGAAGGATGAATTAGTAGCCTATATGAATCTCGTAGGCTATAGTCAACATAAAAAGGGAGTCACGGGGATTTATTTGGTGTCGCTTTGGTGGAGGATTTTATATTCATAAAGTTACATTAAATAAAAATAAATTATTAATCACTTAAACATTAAAAATCAATTTTTAATGTTTAAGAAATAATTAGAGGAGGAATAAGGGTGAAGTTTGATTTGGTCAAGAAAGGGAAGGATCTAGAAGGCTCAAAGGAAGTATAAAAGGAGGGGTAGCCCTTCACTTTATCATTATGTCTTGTTCTCTTATTGATGTTCTCTTGGAGCTAAGGTTTTCGTTCGGGTTTTGGAAAAACCATTCCCCATTAGATGTTTGGTTTTGGTAGTGAGATATCTACCCTAGCTGGACAAATAGGAGGATCCAACCAGGGTCTTCATTGGATATTCTTCTTGGGATTCATCTACAGGTTATTAGCACAATGATTTGTCTTGGAGGGTTTGTGGATTTTCTAGAGGCCGATCTACCTCCTTTTTGCAAATTTGTGGACATTTGGAGGGACGATTCCCTTCCCAGCAGAACCATGAGACTTATTGTAGCAGGACAAGAGGATTCTGGGGTTTAGGGAGTCCGTACCACACCTTTCTATGTATATCCAAGATGGTAATGGATCCATGGAGGCTATTGTGCAGAGCTGAACCCTCTACAATGTAGATCCAAGGGAATTAGAGGAGATGTGGAGAATGTGAGGGTTAATATTCCCATTTGACAACACAATGAGGGTTTGGGAGCTCCATGGGCTTGGAGCATAAATATTGGAGCCTTTTGGAAGGGGCCAATCCCCATTCTTTGTAGATCTGGGCAGTTGGTAGGACCATGAGGTCTTAGAAGGGTTCTTTGATAGAGTTTTGGAGTTCCCAGGAGGTTTAGTGAGGCTAGGAGAGCCTTGGAATAGTTGGAAACATCATTGGAGGGTCCTTTGGCATCATTATCGGGTTTTCTTGTTCTTTTTTTCTGTTTAGTGGACATTGTTGTTGCCTTGCAACCATTAGATATGTGTGTTTAGGATGATTTTGCAACTGTTATTACAACCATTAAATATCTTTGTATTGTTGTGATTCAGGGTTTCAAACCATAATAAGATGCCATGATTATCTTCTCTATTCTCTGTGTAATGGATGTATGTAATATGTTTGACAATATCCGTATCTTTGAAACATATGCAAATTGTTTGTAAGAAGTTACCAACAACCTTAAGGCAAAGTGTTTGACAAAATTACACAAAGAGAAACAACAATTTTTTATAGTAAACATAATATTCCATCCTTGCCTAGTTGGGGACATTACAATGGTATTAGAGCTAGTGATCTTGTCAGCTTGTGACTATATTTATGCCAGAAGAAGAGGGCATGGAGGACATCCCTTTCTAGAGTCATTGGAAAGAGAAATAGAAGTAAACCAACCCGAATCAGAGAAAGAAAGAAGCATGGGGGACTATGGTGAGGACAAGACTTTACAACTATTAGAGGCCCTAGTCAAGGGGTAGAAACAGATGAGYAATGAGAAATGACAATTCATGCAGTTCCTAACACAGTTCATTACCAACACCCATTGAGGTTCCAATGGGATCCATTTAGAGGGAAGCCACAAAGGAGGCATGACTCATGTAGAGGGTATMAATACTCATACCCCAGCTCAAAGCAAGAGAAAAAGGATTCCTAGGTCCTTATTACCACAGTTCCTTGTAGAGCAGCCTACAAGAACACGTGAGCATCTAGATTAGGAACTTGATGTTACCTCCACCTACCGGTTGGGAGTATCAGTSATTAGAGGAAGATATCAAGGAGGCCTTGTCCTATTAGGGCTTCTACAACCTCAAGCAGAGAAACAAGCYTAAGGAGTGGAACAGAGTAGCGCAGAACCAACAGAACTTTGATCTCATGTGAGAGGTGGGTAGGTTGACTATCCCATCTTTTGATGGATCTACCAAGAGAAAAACTAGTGTGTGGGTGCACAAGTTGGACACTTACTTCCAACTTAACCCAATGACTGAGGTAGAGGAAATCAAATTTTCCACCCTTCACTTGGAGGGAGAAGCTCATGAGTGGTGGTACCATGGGCTAGTGACATTAGGGCACACCAACATCACTTCATATGTGAAATTCACTTAGAGTCTGATGGACATGTTCGACAAAAAGGATAATGAGATACACTTCAGGGAGTTGGCATAACTGAGATAGACAAGTACACCATATGCATACATCACAAAATTCCATAGGATGGAAGTCATGGTGATAGAAATTTCTGAGCAGCAGTTGGTGATAACTGAGCCCTTGAGAGGATGGATAAAGGAATTTAGGCCAACCACACTGTAGGGTGCCATCATGAGGACCTAGGATATGAGAGACATAGTCTCCAATAAGGTACCGATAAAAATGATTCATTCCTCAGGGGGGTAAGGTGTCGAAGTTTCCCCAAAATCCATGGACAGAGAAGGACAAGATGGATGAGGAAACTCAAAGGAACTAAGCAGGAATAAAATTTTCTTTAGCTGCAAAGAACCATGGGAGTTGGGTCACCGATGCACGGGAAAGGGGAAATTACACTACATAGAGGTACTTTCTAATAAAGAGGATGATGGTGAGGACGAGGTAGTTCACGCATGTTGACGATTAAAATCGCAACAAGGATTTCACCTGCAAAGTATTCCTAAAGCCTATTATTTAAACTGTGCTAATGATATATAATACTAGTAGGTGGGACCCCCATTGTATACTGGAGGCTCAGAGATAGTTTTATCACACATTTTATGCTGTTGTTTCGATGCTTCTTACAGGGTTCTACATGATTGATGATGAAATATTGGTTTTTTTTGTGACATAATGGTCGATGGATAATGCATTTTATGTGGTGATTGCGTTATTCTAAGCTCTAAATTTCATGTTATGAATAACTTATATTTATTTTTATTACATTTTCTATTGTCACCATGATTCATTACCTGTTACACCTGCATGGAATTAATGGCATGGGATTAATGATATTGTTTTGGCTAGCTATCGTGTACTACAAAATTGAATGGAGGGGAGGATGGAAGTGACGTGCAGTAAATGCACGTCACTCAATACTTCTCCCACTGGGTCATCACCCTAGCATGGTTATTGTTCATTTGGTTTTGTTGTCGTTAAGCTCTGAGATTTAAGCATGGAAGGAATTGCTCGACCAAATCACATTTTTAAATCCATTGGTTACAGGTATGGTTCTTTTCGCCCATCCATGAATTCACTCTATGTATGAAATGAAGGTTGGCTCGGTAATGTGTTGGCTTGTGTTTTCCTAAGATTGGAAACTGTGTAAATGCATGGGTGTTTTTCTCTGGAATGACTGTGTTGTTATCCATTTGCAAATGGAAAATTGATGGTTGAAGTTGTGATTTCTTTGGTTGTTCTGTGTGGTGGAAACTGTGATGTCTCACTGTTGTTTTAAAGTAGTTATGGGTTTTTGTTGGAGATTTTCACTTTGTTTATCCTTTTTGGTCACCTCCTCAAAATTAATGGTAACCATACCCAGTTGTATTCAGTTGTTATGGCATTGTTGTGTATGTTTTGAATTCTTTTTGGTCACTGTGTATCCTCTAGATCCATGTTCGTGGGTTTTTTGACCTGGTCGTGGGTTTAATTTGTTTTATTGGCATCAAAAAAGTTGGTTATTGGGTGGCCATTATGCCAAGAAGTATGATTTATGGTTGTTGGTAATACCTGGGGTTTGCATTTCCATCAACATTGTTATTATTTGGTTTTACTATTGGGAAAAATGTGAGGGTTATGCCTATGCGCATTCTTGGTATTGGTTACTCTCCAGTGAGTAATCTATTCTCCTATGCATCATTGCCTACCCTACCTGGTGTTGAACTGTCACACTATTTTATAAGTTAATAGTTATAAAAGCTTGTGGTTCCACCATGCTTGTTTTGAAGGTTTCCCACCTACTGTCGATGTGGTTAACCTCTAGTCTCTCTATGTTTGGTGACTGCGCGAACCCTTGATTAATTCTTATGTTCATGGTTACAAATCCCGATTTGGATAACCCTAACCAGTCACACTCTTGTTAGGTATCTTGTTGACTGTTATAAATTGGTTAAGTGGTTTCGACATTAGCTTTGATATATATCTTGTCTCTATTTGACTGGGTTGTCGAAAATTTTTAATTTATAAATGAGGACTGGTATACAGTCGCTGCCTCCTTTTGTTGTGATAGTTAAATCGATAACCCAACTTGTTTTTTTTATTGAATTGGTTGATTGGAAGTAAATGGTAATGTACAGTCATAGGGATGTCTCTTTTCGTTATGCGTTGGTCTATGTGTTCCTACAATGTGGTATCAATTTAAGTTGGTGGCTGCTGTGTGTTTAATTTGTCCCAATTGGGATCATTACAAATTGGAAAATTGATGAATGAGACTTGGTTGTTTACTGTGTATGGTTTATGGAGACATCGTGCATCATTTTGTTTTATTGCACCATCAGAGATGAAGCACGGGGTTTTGCAGTATGGTTTCATTGCAAATTTAATTGTTAATATTGTCAAAGGAATGGAATCGAGCATGTTTTAAAAGAGTCTGTTCAACTCAGGAAAGACCTGTGTCTACGTTTGATTTGGGGATTTACGAATTATGGGCTGTGGTTGATATTTTTATGTGTTGAACAGAGTTGAAGAAATATGACTGTGTGTTCCTTGGGTTTTGTTTTAAATATAAAAGGGAAGGAAATGGAAAGAAACATAATTCTTTTAACAAGATGGGTGAAAGGCATGATGATTCTGAGTATGATTATACACTGTATTAATTAAAAATTTTAAAGAAATTGGATGTGGTAAAGTGAACAAGTTTTAACACACAGTAATTGTTTAATTGGTATTTGGATCATTTGCATTAAATACATAAATGTTTTATGGATTACTTAATTGATTTTATGAACAATATTTGCTATTTTCCCTACCATTATTTCACTTTTTGCACATTACAATCCCCTCACCTTCCCATATTCACTATCCACTCCCTGTTCCTAAAATTTAATTATAGTTAAGATAAATTTTGTATTATGACAGTTAAAGGATCGAAGGGATGAATTACAGTAATCTTTTCTCTTGATTTACGACACAATTGATTGTTTGATGTTATGAGCAATAATCATGATCTTTTCCCCCTCATTTTAAACAATTTTCACTCAATACAATCCCTCACATATCCCAGAACCCTTGTTCACCCCCTGCTCATTGACAACTATTAAATGATTTGTATGGATTGGATTGCATGAGTCTGATATGTTGTTGAGCTAAATTTTATTTCATATTTAAAAGAGTTGTCATGTATGGTTGTTGAAGAAACTATTTGCTAATCAATAATGCATACATGAATGAGATTTTTCAACAGAGGTAGCCATGGTCGGGGTAACCGAGGAAGAGGAAATTGGAACAGGGGCCCTATAAGGCCAAGGTTCTCTACACACTTTGATGCAGACTCGCAAGAGTTAGGCCAGCTATTTCAAGTTGGATTTTTTAATTGGATTGGGAAAGGAGTGGTCTAACCTAGGCCTGAAAGACCTCCCTTCCAAGCCCCACAGGTCCCTGGTATCCCAATGCCTCCTCATGTCTCACTACAACCTGAAGTCTCGGAAAATGACGGATGACAAGAGATTGTCCACCTGACAGTCTCCCAACATCGTGGCTGGCCTAACTTATCTCTACCTGCTCCTCAACCTATTAATCAAATTTGCCAAGCTTCCTATGTCCACTCATCAATAAAATCTTCCCATGCAAGAAAAAGGTTAAATATTGAGGCCCACCATGCCCTTGACAAAGGAAAATTCATTGCTTCCCCTTCCTCACCCTCAAATGACTCTGCCAAATCTGTATCCTCTCGCATGCATTTGAGAGATGATTGCTCTCAGGTGATCAGTGAGATTATGCCTAAAGGATCCACACAACTTAAGGAAAATTCAGAGAGATCGAAAGGTGACAACAGTAACAAGGGAAAKATTGCCTCCCATAGTGGAAAATATGGATTTTAAGTGTTTTTATTTATTGATTGTTGAGAACAATTGACTTTTGAAATTTTGGACAACACACTATTTTATTTTTTTGGATATATGGTAATATATTTTTGGAAATAATTTCAATTATCATTGATATAGATTGTCAAAATATGGAAGTGATGATGGGATTCACAAGGAGGGATGTTTTGTTTGATTAACTAGTTGTGTTATGATTGTTAAAGAACTAAAGGGAGTCACAAGGGGTCCCACCTACTAGTTATTATTTATTAAAAACCCTTATTATGACTTTATTACTTTTCCCCCTTAACTAAAAAGTTAGTTGAGTTTTAGTTAACTTAACTAAAGAAGTAGTTCAACTACTTCAACTAATTCTAAATTGATTAAAGGCAAAAGGAAAAGGAGGAACAAGAGGAAAATAGAAGGAGAAGCATACTAAGGTTTGCTCTTTGAGTTTTATTGAGATAATTAAATTTTCATTCATTCTTTAATCCATTGGAATCCTAATTCTCTTTTATGATAGCAGGGTCCTATTGTAGACAACAAGATTCAGGGCTGAATTACATCATTCAGACACTTGTTTTTTAGAGGTGTTGATCTATCTTTGATGGTTTGTGTAGACTTGTCTCTTTGTGAATTAAATTTCATGACTGAAAAAGGCTATTGTGCAGAGTTGAGTGGGTGGCAATCTGTGTCAAGCTGATACAACTTTTAAAGTTCAATTTTTTACTTTCTGTCAAAAGTCCTTTTGTATGATTCATCGGGGACATCTAAGTTTGACTTTGGTCCAAAACTTCCTTAGGGAATTTTGTAAAGAGAACGATTCTTTTGATGAATTGGAATGCAATAAATGATTGCTTTACGTCTCATCTGTTTTGATTATTGACTTGGTGTCTTTACTTATGTCTCTATATTTATTTCAACATCTATTATATTCAAAAAATTACACAAATAATGAATTTTTCAGCAATTTTTCATTTATAAAAAAACCGGCCTAAGCACTTGTAATCAATACTTGTGAATTAGGATACAAATTTTGATGGCTATAAACATAGGGTGATATTCTCGTCTATCTTGTTTTAGCCAAGAAAGATCTGAAATTTTTTGAGTAAGATCATCTCATATCTTCTCCTCAACATTTATTTGACGGCCATACTGGGGACATCTTTAATATCTCTTTGATTGATTTTTATGCTTGATTATCATCGAATATATCTATTTTTCTAATATTGATTCTTTGACTATTTTATTTATTAATGACTGTAACTATTGCAAGGCAGCCTAATATTGAGCCTGGTCTTCAAGATCAGACCAACATTGCTTTGAATTTGTTTAATACCATTTTAGACACTGCTAATACTCGGGCTAAGCTTAATCATTCATGGGCAACAATTGAACATGACATTAGTGCCCAAGAACATTGGGAATATAGATGTAGACATCCTAGAAATCAGCAATAACCTTCTTTTTCCTTCAACTTTGACCTTCTTTTCATGTCCTTAGACCCTCGTGTTTCTAGGAGGATAAGAGGCTTATCACCTGAGATTAATCCTATTGTTGAAATAGGAAGAAGGAATGTTGTGTTGTCTACCCAACAAAGTGCTCTAAGGAGAACCTTGTATGATTCATCTAGTTCATCTTTCTCTCCCTTACCTATCATCCACAAGATGGAATCTAGTGGTGGCTCTGGTGGCACTGGAAGTTCTTCCTCCTCTCAATCTTTAGCTTTGTTAGTGATTGGTAGCTTATATAGCCACCATATCCCTGTCCAATATACCACAAACCCCACCAAAGTCATCAAAAAGTATGGGCTTTTTCAATTTGAATAAGACGCTACAACCACACCATGGCATTTTCCCTCTCCTCTTAACCTAGCACCTATTACTCGTCCACTTCTTAAATTCAAAGAGCATCTTCCCAGGTTTTCAGGAAACAACTTTGTCACTACAAATGAACACCTGGTGGCATTTTCTAATGCCCGTCACAACATAGGAGCCAATGACAATGATACTTGCATGCACTTATTTGTCAATTCCTTGGAAGGAAAGGATGTGTCTGATTTCTTTGACCTTCCTCCTAAACGTTTTTCTACTCAGGAGGAGTTAGTCTATTGGTTCAAATCCACCTATGGGAAATCTAAAACCCATGCTGAGAAGTTATGGGAGTACAATAACATTGCCTATAAGAATGGTGAGACCATCAAGTCTTTCAAATTGCATTTCACTAAGTTATACAATCAAATCTCTGAACTCTTCAGATCTCATAACCAAGCCACTTTCATGCATTATTATAATGCATTACCTTCCCCCTATCGTCATAGTCTTGAGGAAAAATCTATTGATAACCTCGATTCCTCTCTGCATACGTGTTTGGAGTATGAAGAACAACTCGAAAGAATAGGTCATCCTCAAGGAGAATACGTTAAACAGATAGATATGTCTACCCTCTTACAACTAGTACACGATATGAATAATCGTATGATAGCATATGAGCGAAAGGGAAATGTCTCCCCTCTCACCCATGGAGCTTCAGCCTCTTCTGCACCCCCCTTTAAAAGTCCAATTGAAAATAATTTTCAGCCTAAATCTATCATGCCTCAAAGTTGGTGTAACTTCTGTGAGGAACATCATGAGGAAACCACATGTGAGGTAAGGAAGAGTGCCAGAGATAATATCTTTGGTAAAATACCAGAAACTACCATCATTGTCCTAGATTTTCCAGATCCAGAAGATGTCATGATCATCAATACTAGGAACAAATCCTATGCTCCCAAAGGTAAATATCATCCTCCCCACAATTCTTCTATCTTGAGCTCATCCTCACCAGCTTCTACTGTTCAGGTTCCTAAGGTTCCTAATGGTCAAGGAATTACCTACCCTCTCCCCTCTTCCAGATATAATATTATGAATCAGTTGGCCAACATCAAAGCATATGCTACCCTTCTGGACATGGTTGTCGTCCCTGAACAACAGAGGCATCTAAAACAATTCATGGAAGGAAAAGCTTCCATTGTATCCAACCTATATGAAGAGGTAAACGAAGAGGATTCATCTGTAAATAAAGTAGGTGTACATAGCTTTAGATACCCTGTAAAAAATCCCCCTTTTTATATTTCTGTAAAAATTATGGATAAGATCACCCACTGTTGACTCATTGATGGCATTTCAGGCCCAAGTGTAATGTTGAAGATTATTATGGAAGAGCTAAGCTTGTCTCTTACAAACGAAAACACCAGAAGCATGCTCTCTTATAATAGTCTATAACAAATGACCATAGGTGAGATTAAATATGTGACCTTAGTTTTGTGCGCACACCCTGAAATAAGGACAACCCTTAGTATTCAGGTAATTGATATGCCAATAAGAAATTACTAAATCATCTTGGGAAGAGATTGGGAAGATATTGGCAAGATTTTACAGGTGGATACCTCTCACTTGATGGGACACACTTATCTATTCCTCGGAATGGTAAAAACATTATAGTACTTACAGAGGGAAGGATTTCACCTTACATAGAGAGTGTCCCACAACCTAATGTGAACTATTTCGAAGAGGACCTAGGGGTGTATTCCATATTTTCTGAGGAGGATAACATTCCCTTGGAAAAAATCCATTTAGATGATGATATGTGGCACATGCACTTTGATGGTTCATGCTCTAGTGAAGGTAACAAAGCTGGCATTACCTTATACTCTCCTGTGGGGAAAATTCATAACTTGTCTTACAGGTTGGAGTTTTCTTGCACAAACAATGTCACTGAATTCAAAGCTTTGTTATTAGACATTGAAAACTCCTATAATATAGTTTGTGTTCACCTTACATTTTTTGGATATTCCGAGCTTGTTGTGAACCTTGTACGTAAGATATACTCTCCTCGAAACAATTTAATGAAACGATACACTCAAATTGTTTGGGAACTTATCTCGAACCTATTATCTTTCAACATTACTCATGTTAAGAGGGAATTGAACTCAATGGATGATCGATTAGAAGTTTTTGCAGCCTATCCTAATCGGCAACTTCTGCCACACAAACCTGATTGTACTTTTCAATCTCTATATTGTCCACATATCCCTGATAATATAGAATCCTGGCAGGTCTTCCCTAGAGATGAGAGCATCTATGATTTCATTCAAAATGAACCTTATAAGCCCAAGGAAATTATATCCACAGAAGATAACACGATTCCTAAAGTCTTGACTCCTCTAGAGAGTTCATTTTCATCGAGTGATCTAGGAAATAAAGAAATAAATAAATAAGAGGAGTCAAAAATGAAGGTGGGTGAAACCATCTCCTTGAACATTGGGACACTTGAGTCTCCAAAGAATGTTAAAATAGGTTCCCAATGTTTTGATGAAGAGAAAATGAAGTTTGTCAAGAAGCTTGGCGAATTTCAAGATGTTTTTGCTTGGTCTTATGAGAATCTTCGTGGTTTTGATCCTGCTCTTATACAACATGCCATTCCCATCAAGGAAGGAATAAAACTAGTTAGGAAAAAACAAAGACCTATCAACCCTGCACTGGAAGCAACTATTCGAAAGGAGTTGGAAAAATTCTTAAAGGCTGGAATCATCTTTTTGGTCAAGTATTTTGAATGGGTTTCAAATTTGGTTCATGTTCGGAAGGCCACTAATCATATCATATTTTGCGTTGATTTTCGCGCATTTAATTAGGCTATTATAAAAGGTCACTTTCCTCTCCCTAACATGGAAATAATTGTACAACAAGTTGCAGGGTCACAGATGATGCCCCTACTTGAAGGTTTTCGGGTTACAATCAAATCAAGGTAAAAGAGGCAGATATATACAAAACCACATTTATTACTCCTTGGGGTACCTTGACTTACGAACGTATTCCTTCTAGCTTATCGTATGTGAGTACCACTTTTAAAAAACCTATGCAAATGAATTTTGATGATTTGATCGGTAAGATTTTTCATGTCTATCTTGATGATGTAATCGTGTAATTTAAAGGGATATCAATTGTCTCAAGGTTTCAAGAATTATGTCTGGGTCCTTTCAAGATCACTTTTGTCCTAGGAATCGACCCTTACATTCTAAAATATTTATAGGAGTGGTTATTTTCCTACAACACAAATGGTTCTCACTTAAAACACTACGTGGAACCAACTTGAAAAGTTTTAACAGTATTTGGATTTTCTATATATTAGTAGTCTAGTTCAGTTTTCTTTTTTCAACACTACTTTTCAATTCTTCTTTTACTGTAGTTTAAATTATGCTTACCTTTTAGTATCTTCATATTTCTTTTGAAATTCTGTCATCTTATTTCTGTTGTTTTAAATTTCGCAGTCCCATTTATGTCATGAATTTTATTGCTTTTCATGTTTTAATTTAATTTTGGTCAAGAATAAGATGTTGGATTAGTCCTACCACAGTAACACTCCTGCAAGGTATTGTTAGTCAATAAAAATCAAGCTTACAAAGTTGTTACGATTATGCCCCTGAAAGCATAATTGAATTTGTTATCTGCTTTCACTGTTGTCTTATAAAGAAATTGGTTATCTCCTGCTTTTGCTTTCCATTTCTTCATCCATTTGAGAATTAAAGAGAAATTCCATAAAAAAAATTCCTTGAAGTCAAGAGAAAATTCTGGTTGAATGATTATGCATATAGGGAYAAACCCCCTCATACTTAACATTTTTCATGAGTTATTCCCAAATTCCCTGTCATTTTTTCATTAAATCCGCTCACTTCCCCTTGTTGCATAATCATTTTGGTTATACCTTCTTGATATTTTTTTCTTGTTCTGCGATACCATACATTCTGATTTCTTAATCTGTTGGAAATGAATTTCCCTGTGGAGTCTCCAATTTGTTGACGATTAAAATCACAACGAGGATTTTTCCTGCAAAGTATTGCTAAAGACTATTATTTAAACTATGCTAATGATATATAATGCTAGTAGGTGGGACCCCCTTGTAGATTGGAGGCTTAGAGATAATCTTATCACACATTTTATGTTGTTGTTTCGATGTTGCTTACAGGGTTCTACATGATTGATGATGAAGTATTGGTTTTGTTTGCGACATAATGGTAGATGGATAATGCATTTTATGTGGTGATTTTGTTATTCTAAGCTTTAAATCTCATGTTATGAATAATTTATATTTACTGTTATTACATTCGCTATTGTCGCCATGATCCATTACCTGTTACACCTGCACAAGACACATGTTAGTAAAAACAAGAAAGAAGAAGCAATGGAAAGGAACTTATGAAGAAAAAATCCAAGAAAGGGAACTATACTATACTATGCTATACTATGTGCAAATGAAATAAAAAGGAATTAGTGTTAGTCCTAACTAGCAATGTTAGTGGCTATATGAATTAGATTTGGTTTATATTGGGCACATTTGATATATGTCATAGTATGGTTTTGGCAATTGTTAATATGGATTGGGGTGGTGCAATTGACAAGAAATATGTGCAAGTTTCGATGCATGGAATTAATGGCATGGGATTAATGGTATTGTTTTGGCTGGTTGTCGTGTACTACAAAATTGAATGGATGGGAGAATGGAAGAGAAATGCAGTAAATGCACGTCACTCCATACTTCTCCCACTGGGCCATCACCCTAGCATGGTTATTGTTCATTTGGTTTTGTTGTGGTTAAGATCTGAGATTCAGGCGTGGAAGGAACTGCTCGACCAACTCGCATTTTTAAAGCCATTGGTTACAGGTATGGTTCTTTTCGCCCATCCATGAATTCACTATGTGTATGAAATGAATGTTGGCTCGGTAATGTGTTGGCTTGTGTTTTCCTGATATTGGATACTGTGTAAATGCGTGGGTGTTTTTCTCTAGAATGACTGTGTGGTTATTCATTTGCAAATGGAAAAAATTGATGGTTGAAGTTGTGATTTCTTTCGCTGTTCTGTGTGGTGGAAACTGTGATGGCTCATTCTTGTTTTAAAGTAGTTATGGGTGTTTTGTTGGAGGGTTTCTCTCTGTTTATCCTTGTTGGCTGCCTCCTCACAATTAATGGTAACCATACCTAGTTGTATTTGGTTGTTATGGCGTTGTTGTGTATGTTTTGAATTCCTTTTGGTCATTTTGTATCCTCCAGAGCCATGTTCATGGGTTTTTTTACCTAGTCATGGGCTTATTTTGTGGTATTGGCATAAACACAGTTGGTTATGGGGTGGAAATTATGCCAGGAAGTATGCTTTAGGGTTGTTGGTAATACCTGGGATCTGCATTTCCATCAGTATTGTTATAAGTTGGTTCGAATATTGGGAAAACCACGAGGGTTATGCCTCTGCGCGTTCTTGGTATTGGTTACTCTACAGTGAGAAATATCTGCTCCTCTACATCATTGCCTACCCTACCTGGTGTTGAATTGTCACACTATTTTACAAGTTAAGAGTTATAAAAACTTGTGGTTCCACCGTGCTTGTTTCAAAGGTTTCCCACATACTGTCAATGTGGTCGACCTCTAGTCTCTCTGTGTTTGGTGACCGAGCGGACCCTTGATTAATTCTTTTGTTCATGGTTACAGATCTCGATTTGGATAACCCTAACCAGTCACACTCTTGACGGGTATCTTGTTGACTGTTATAAATTGGTTAAATGGTTTCGACATTAGCTTTGATATTTATCTCGTCGTTGTTTGATCGGGTTGTTGGAAAGTTTTAATTTATAAATGAGGACTGGTATACAGTCACTACCTCCTTTTATTGTGACAGTTAAATCGATAACCCAACTCATTTTTTTTATTGAATTGGTTGATTGGAAGTAAATGGTAATGTACATTCACAGGGATGTCTCTTTTCGTTATGCATTGGTCTATGTGTTCCTACAATGTGGTATCAATTGAAGTTGGTGGCTGATGTGTGTTTAATTTGTCCCGATTGGGATCATTACACATTGGAAAATTAATGAATGAGACTTGGTTGTTTATTCTGTATGGTTTATGGAGACATCATGCATTGTTTTTTTTTACTTCACCATCAGAGATGAAGCACAGGGTTTTTGCAATATTGTTTCATTGCAAATTTAATTGTTAATATTGTCAAAGGAATGGAATCGGGCATGTTTTAGAAGAGTCTGTTCAACTCAGGAAAGACCTGTGTCTATGTTTGATTTGGGGATTTACGAATTATGGGAAGTGGTTGATATTCTTATGTGTTGAACAGAGTTGAAGCAATATGACTGTGTGTTCCTTGGGATTTTGTTTTAAATATAAAAGGGAAGGAAATGCAAAGAAACATAATTCTTTTAACAAGATGGGTGAAAGGCATGATGATTCTGAGTATGATTGTACACTATATTAATTAAAAAAATTAAAGAAATTGGATGTGGGACAGTGAACAAGTTTTAACACACAGTAATTGTTTAATTAGTATTTGGATCATTTGCATTAAATCCATAACTATTTTATGGATTACTTAATTGATTTTACAAACAATATTCTCTCTTTTCCCTACCATTTTTTCACTTTTCACACATTATAATCCCCTCACCTTCCCATATTCACTATCCACTCCTTGTTCCTAAAATTTAATTATAGTTAAGATAAATTATGTATTATGACAGTTAAAGGATCGCAGGGACGAATTATAGTAATATATTCTTTTGATTTACGACATAGTTGATTGTTTGATGTTATGAGAAGTAATCATGATATTTCCCCCCTCATTTTAAACATTTTTCTCTCAATACAATCCCTCACATATCCTAGAACCCTTGTTCACCCCCTTCTCATTGACAACTATTAAATGATTTGTATGGATTGGATTGCATGAGTATGATATGTTGTTGAGCCAAATTTTATTTCATATTTAAAAGAGTTGTCATGTATGGTTGTTGAAGAAACTATTTTCTAATCAATAATGCATACAGGAATGAGATTTTTCAACAAAGGTATCCATGGCTGGGGTAACCGAGGAAGAGGAAATTGGAACAGGGGCCCTAGACGGCCAAGGTCCTCTATACACTTTGATGCAGACTCGCAAGAGTTAGGCCAACTATTTCAAGCTGGATTTTTTAACTAGATTGGGAAAGGAGTGGTACAACCTAGGCCTGAAAGACCTCCCTTCCAAGCCCCATAGGTCCCTGGTATTCCAGTTCCTCCTCATGTCTCACTACAACTTGAAGTCTAGGAAAATGACGGATGGCAAGAAATTGTCCACCCAACAGTCTCCCAACATTGTGGCTGGCCTAACTTATCTCTACCTGCTCCTCCACTTGTTAATCAAATTGCCTAAGATGCCCATGTCCACTCACCAGTATAGTCTTCCCATGCAAGAAAAAGGTTAAATACTGAGAGCCAGCATGGCCCTGACAAAGGAAAAGTTGTTTCTTCCCCTTCCTCACCCTCAAATGACTCTACCAAATCCATGTCCTCCAGCATGCATTTGAGAGATGATTTTTCTCATGTGATCAATGAGATTAGGCCTAAAGGCTCCACACAGCCTAAAGAAAATTCAAAGAAATTGAAATGTGACATAAGCAACGAGGGAAAGATTGCCTCCCAGAGTGGCAAATATGGATTTTAAGTGTTTTTTTTTATTGATTGTTGAGAACAGTTGACTTCTGAAATTTTGGACAACGCACTATTTTTTTGGATATATGGTAATATATTTTTGGAAATAATTTCAGTTATCATCGATATAGATTGTCAAAATATGGAAGTGATGATGGGAGTCACAAGGAGGGATGTTTTGTTTGATTAACTAGTTATTTTATGATTGTTAAAGAACTAAAGAGAGTCACAAGGGGTCACGCCTACTAGTTATTATTTATTAAAAACCCTTATAATGATGTTATTAGTTTTCCCCCTTAACTAAAAAGTTGGTTGAGTTTTAGTTAACTTAACTAAAGAAGTACTTCAACTACTTCAAATAGTTCTAAATTGCTTAAATTCAAAAGGAAAAGGAGGAACAAGGGGAGAATAGAAGGACAAACATACTAAGGTTTGCTCTTTGAGTTTTATTGAGATAATTAAGTTATCATTCATTCTTTAATCCATTGGAAGCCTAATTCTCTTTTATGATAGTAGGGTCCTATTATAGACATCAATATTCAAGGTTGAATTACATCATTCAAACACTTTTCTTTTAGAGGTGTTGATCTATCTTTGATAGTCTGTGTAGACTTGTCTGTCTGTGAATTAAATTTCATGACTGACAAAGACTATTGTGTAGAGTCGAGTGGGAAACAATCTGTGGCAAGATGATCCATATTTTAAAGTTTAGTTTTTTACTTTCTGTCAGAAGTCCTTTTGTATGATTCATCGGGGACATCTAAGTTTGACTTTGGTCCAAAACTTCCTTAGGGAATTTTGTAAAGAGAACAATTATTTTGATGAATTGGAATGAAATAAATGATTGTTGTATGTATCATATGTTTTGATTGTTGACTTGGTGTCTTTACTTTTGTCTCTATATTTATTTCAGCATATGTTATATTCATAAAATTACACAAATAATGAATTTTTCAGCAAGCTTTCATTTATAAAAAAAACCAGCCTAAGCACTTGTAATCAATACTTGTGAATTAGGATACAAATTTTCATGGCTATAAACATAGGGTTATATTCCTGTCTATCTTTCTTTAGCCAAGAAAGAAATGAAAATTTTTGAGTAAGATCATCTCATATATTCTCCTCAACAATGCACATGACAGCGAACAAATAAGTGGTGAGGTAGATCCATCACACCCTGAGGTTACAACACAAGCACAATTGTAGGAAGGGGTCAAGAAATTTACCATTGTTGTTGGTCCTAAGGTATGCACCTGATTGCTAAAGGGAAAAGCTAGGCCACCTATCAATTTTCGAAATATTATTCCTTAATAAGTTGGTTTTGTTGGTAATCTTAAGGACAGGTTTTCAAAGATGGTGCTCTGGTAGGGAAGGACACACAATGTAAAAGTAGGTTCTCCTTTGCTAATGGTATGGGTATTAAATGAAAATTGATGGTATGAAAAGACACACACAGACAACAAAAACAAGAAATGAAATAAACCACTTGTTGTGCAGAAACTAAGACTTAAGATAATATCTCAAGAGCTAGACAAATATCTAGATGCAAATCATTCAACAGGTTGAAAAATAGTGGATCTTTCATTGAACAATAGTTGTATAATAGGTTGCATAATTAGCAAGAGATAAACTAAAACAATAGCTGAAAGAATAAGGAAATGTACATTGCACACATCACAAAATATGCATTTAAGATAAGAATCAACATATAAATATTTGAGTAAGAGAACACAACTATCATCAACATATATTCACTAGGTAGAAAACTTTACAATTAACTGCGCAAGTCCAATTATTATGTTTCTTCTACTTTTCTCCCAAAAAAAAAAACCCTTAAAACATACAAAGACTGCATATTGAACAAAGTTGTAGAGGTTCTCGTCCATCTGGGACTAAGACCTAACTCTAGATAACTGATTATAGAACAAACTATTTATTTAACTAAACATTGCATGGAGTACATCATGTATACTTCCCACTAGACTTAATCAAAAGAGTGGTTCTTATCAGACACAAAAGACCACTAATTAATTTAATATAAAATGATTCTGGAGTTTATTAACTATAAACTGCTACTGTCTCTGAGATTGAACTGATGCATGGGATGGATAAACTTGAATTGGTAGAAAAAGTCTCGGAGTGGTAGAAGTAAGTGAAATGTCGAGCATTGGCATGTGTGAAAGATGTTTGAGGCCTCTAGATATGACCGACTGTATGAGCATATCTTCACGTTATCTACGTCTCCTCTGAACTTTCGGCAGCTAAATGCAACTCGTTGTTGGCCCTGCTAACTACCACATGTATTGCTTGGATAACTACACTATTGTCAGTCAAGCGGACATGGGGAAGACATAAATGGTTTTGAACTGGAGCGCGTGGAGGTGATCATCCAATAGGGGAACAGGATGAGTGGAGGTGGAAAACATGGACACAAATGGAGTGGAGATAAGTGGAGGTGACATGGAATGACATGTGGGTGGGAGGTTGATAGGTGGCATGTTGTGAGAGGAGGGTTAGATGTTGAGAAGTGGACAATATCAAGTGGTGGAAGACATATGTAATGTAGTGAGAGGTGGGAGAGATATGTGAGGGTGATGGGGGTGCGAGAGAGTGGAGGACAGGCGTCACGCAGTGAGAGGGGCGGTATCGGGATGTAATCCAATAGGATTCCAGAGGGGGGGGTAGGCAAT
>JASDQU010106168.1:463620-486207 GCA_032191745.1 Picea mariana
TGATATCTATTGAGGATTGTTGCCTCATCTCAGTTGGTGCTGAGAATGCAAGATGATTCTTGCATATAGAGCTGGTGCTCTTGTAGAGTTGTACTCTATTCTAAACCCCAAGGATTGTAGTCCGTAATAAAAAGAAAATTGTACATACATCTTGTGTTCTTTGTGTTCATTGTGGTGATGACTTGTTGATGATATATTGCTGATATATGTTGCTGATATGTGCTCACATATAACTGGTTATAAATGACAACAATGGGTAATGAATAAATGTTGAATGCTAATTGATGAGTTTTTGTGCAAGAAGGAAGTTTTGGGAAAAAGAACCTCACACTCATTCACCCCCCCTCTAAGTGTGGTAGGTGTGTCCAACATATCTTACCAATAAAAGACTGGATGGCCTTTTTATTTCTAGGGATCTCAATATCTTGAATGACACAAACCCTATTTGGATCAATTTTTATACCTCCTTCTGATATGATGTGACCTAGGATCTTTCCTTTTGGCATGGCAAAGTGGGACTTCCTAGGATTCAAAGATATCCCATATCTCCTGCATTTCTTGAAAACCTGCTCCAGATGTTGCAAATGTTCATCATCATACCTGGAGAAAATGGTGATTTCATCCAAGTATATAACCATAAATTTGTCTTTTTCCCCCACAAAATCTATGTCCATGGCCCTCTGAAAAGTGGCCCCTGTGTTCATAAGCCCAAAGGGAACCTTGTCATACATGAATGTTACCCATGGGGTGGTGAATGTTGTTTTTCCTTTATCCTCTTCACACAATGCTATCTGGTTATAACCAGAGTATCCATCTAACAAGGAAATTATGTGTGCACCTACCACCCTCTGTAAAATATGATCCATCTTGGGTAGAGGGTAATTTTCCTTCAGATAACACTTGTTGAGATTTTTGAAATCAACAAACAAGCGTATTTCCCCATTTTTCTTCCTTACAAGTACTAAGTTGGCCACCTAGTTTGAGTACCTAAATGGTACAATAATATTGGCATCCAACAATATTTTCATCTCTTTCTCAATTATGGACATTAACATGGGATTAAAATCTTCTATCTGAAAGGCTTGGAACTAGCCTTTAGAGGGATCTCGTGTTGGATGATGTCAGTGTCAAATGTCTTTAAATCTTTGTAGGACCATGCAAAAATATCAACAAACTTTTTTATGAGACTGACATACCTACCCTTTTGTTCTGCAACTATTGCTTTGGAAAACTTGATGATCTTGGGATTATCAGTGGTCCCAATATTGCAATATATTATCTCTTCTTCCCGATCCTTCATAGCAGCTCCTTTGAAAACATCATTACTGTCAAACAACCTTTCCAATGGCACTAGTCCTCTTGGAATGTGATTGATTTTCAGCTCCACAATATCATGACCAACTACTATCTTCAACAGATGAGATGTTTGTTGATCTTCTAATTCCTCACTTTCACCTTCTTGACCTTTTTTTATCAATTGAGATATTGGAGAATTCATCAATGGTGTATATAAATCTCTACAGCTCTAGATCATCATTGAAGAAATGTCAGTTCTTTATGTTGTCTGGTATGGTTGTTCTATGCATGATCTCCACCTGATATTTAATATTTGGGACAATGGGAGGCCTGAAAGTGCTAGAAGCTAGGGCCAGAGAATGTGCCTTCTAATTCTGCTCTCTGGGAATGAAGGAGATGTTAAATGCTAGAAAGAATTTATCGATCAGATGCCATACCTCATTTTTGTATTTCTTGAGCCTCTGTTGTTTATCTTGATAGATGTTCCTCACTTTATTGATGACCAACTTAGAATAAAAAAAAACTGCTAGACATTCAATGGCGATGTCTTTGGCAGCCCTCAATCCCAATACCAGAGCTTCCTTTTCAACTATATTGTTAGTAGTTTCAAACTCTAGCTTATAAGAGAGTGTTATTACCTCTACTGAAGGGGAAATGACGAGTATACCTGCACTTGATCCTTCCTTAGATGAAGATCCATCGAAATACATTTTCCATACTTTGTTTTGTTGACCTGCCAGTGGTTGATCTTTGCGTTGGCTAACTGATATTTCAAGTTCATCATCATTTAAATGAAAAACAAAGGAACCAATCTCATCCTTGAAAACATAAATGGGGTGATTGCTTGGGTTATGATGATCACTGACAATGTAGGCCAACCTCACCTCTCTGTATAGCCTCCTATGTTCTCCTCCAAACACAAGGATGGTGGCATAACTGAGGTCCATTTTCAATGATCCTCCAACCTTCTTAGCCCAAGTTTTGGATAAGATCATACCAAACTTTGGGGGAATTTTAGCCACCACAATGTCCATCACTACACTCTTCATGGGTAACTGTGCCAAAGAAACCACCATATCCTTTATCAGTCCGAGACATTTTACTTTCTTAGAATCAAAGGAGTATAGGTCTTGGTAAGGTTTGGTGATCTCAAGACCTCGTTCTTCCCTAACAACTTTGGGCATAACATTGTGTGAGGCTCCTGAGTCCATAAGACAATTATGCAGGATCTTGTCATGAACATTTAAATATATATATATAATGGTGGGGAAGCATCAAAGCCATCCTCAATGTGTGGACCCACAGTAATGGTTGGGTTCTCATCCTACAGACTAATTACATCAGAAGATACACTAAGAATAGTTGGTTGCAGAACTTTCATTATATATTTTTTGAAAGGTTCATTCTTCATCAATTATGTCAAAGGCACAGGGATCTTGATCTTACTTAACTCATGTTCCAATATGAAAGAGGTTGGAAACCTATCAGCTTCCTTTATTTCATGGGTTGCATGTTTAGAAGAGGGGGGTTGTTGAGTTTTAGATGACATACCTTTATTTAGATTAGGCTTGGGAGGGACTTCAACCTGTTTTTTTTTATCAGAGGTAGTGGCTTTGGGAGCCCCTGCTCTTGTCCTCGTATCATAATTCTTCTTGGGTTTGCCTTGAATAACTCCCTCTTCCTCTGCATGATTATCAAACAGATTTGACAATTGTGCCACCTCATATTCTTGTTGTGTTAAGTGGTTGGTATAATAATTTGTTTCATTGAAAATCACAATAGTATCATCCACAACATTACTGTCTACATCCATCTCCTCAATATGATTGTTTTGAAAAGGAGGCACTACCCTTTGATTGTCAACATTTCTCCTTTATCTCTGCATGATTTGAGGGGAATCATTAGGCCTTCTGAACTGATTTTGATTTCTATTTCCAACCCCTTGAAAAGTTTTGTTTGGTTATTTAGATTCCCATTTCAACTTAGCTATTTCAGATGTCAGATCCAAGAGTCGCTAGGTGAAAGATGGAATTATTTTTGTGTCTGATCTTTGTTCACCATCAAAGGTTAGAGCTAATCAATGTTGTTCTCCCAAGGAAATATATTTCGTTACTCTGTTCCCCGGCAATGACGCTAGAAGATGTTGGTCCTAAGGTCTACACCTGACTGCTAAAGGGAAAAGCTAGGCCACCTATTAGTTTTGGAATGATTATTCCTTAATAAGTTGGTTTTGTTGGTAAGATTAAGGACGGGTTTTTGAAGATGGTGCTCTGGTAGGGCAGGACACACAGTGTAAAAGTAGGTTCTCCTTTGCTAATGGTATGGGTATTAAATGACAATTGAGGGTATGAAAAGACACACATAGACAACATCAACAATCAATGCAATGAACCACTTGTTGTGCAGAAACTAAGACTTAAGATAATATCTCAATACCTAGACAAATATCTAGATGAAAATCATTCAACAGGTTGCAAAATAGTGGATCTTTCACTGAACAATAGCTATATAACATGTTTCATAATCAACAAGAGATAAAMTAAAAMAGTGGCTGAAAGAATAAGGAAATGTACATTGCACACATCACAAAATATGCATTTAAGATAAGAATCAACACATAAATATTTGAGTAAGAAAACACAATTGCCATCAACATATATTCACTAGGTAGAAAACTTTACAATTAACTGAGYAGGTCCAATTCTTTTGCTGCTTCTACTTTTCTCCCAAAAAACTCCCCCATTAAAACATACAAAGACTGCATATTTAACAAAGTTGCAGAGGTTCTCGTCCATCTGGGACTAAGACCTAACTCTAGATAACTGATTGTAGAACAAACTATTTATTTAATTAAACATTGCATGGAGTATAGCACGTATACTTCCCATTGGAATTAATCAATAGAGTTGTCTTATCACAGACAGAAGACCACTTATTAATTTAATCTAAAATGATTCTGGAATTGATTAACTAAAAACTGCTACTGTCTCTGAGACTAAACTGATGCATGGGTTGGATAAACTTGAATTGGCAGAAAAAGACTCAGAGTGGCAGAAGTAAGTGACGTGTCGAGCATTGGCATGCATGCGAGTTGTTTGAGGCCTCTGGAGATGACCGAATGCATGAGCATATCTTCACGTTATCTGCTTCTCCTCCGAAATTTCGGCAGCTTAATGCAACCCGTTGTTGGCTCTGCTAACTACCACCTGTATTTCTTGGATAAATGAACTGTTGTCAATCAAGTGGACATGGGGAAGACATAACTGGTTGTGAATTGGAGTGCGTGGAGGCGATCATCCATTAGGGGAACGGGATGAGTGGAGGTGGATGACGTGGACGCAGATGGAGTGGAGACAAGTGGAGGTGACATGGAATGGCATGTGGGTGGGAGGTTGATAGGTGGCGTGTGGTGAGAGGAGGTTTATATGCCAAGAAGTGGAAGGTATCGGGCAGTGGAACACATGTGTAATGTAGTGAGAGGTGGGAGATATACGTGGGGGAAATGGGGGTGCAAGTGAGTGGAGGACAGATGACATGCGGTGAGAGGGGCAGTATCAGGATGTAATCCAGTAGGATTCCAGAGGGGTGGGTAGGCAGTAAGTGGATTAGAGAGGGGGGGTGTGAAACCATGAGGAGGTGCCACATTAGGTGGGCCCGAGCGCGAGGTAACCACCATTCTGGACCCCCCCCTCACCATTAAAGGTAGAACAGTCGGGGGAGTCCGAAATCGTGTGAGGACCGTTGATATGGAGGATGGGGATGTTGTCAATGGCGATCAACGTGGGAGTTAGGAAATCCATGACAAAAAGTCTTTTCTCCGCATTATGAAACCCCAAATGCCACGGGAACTGTCGATCTTACATCAAATCTAGATATTCACCATCCATTGAGTCATATTGTTGTTTACATGTATTTCGAATCTGACATGGTCTGCTCTGATTGGATGCTAGCTTCTGCGGAAGCTTACTGGACTTACAATGGATTTGTCGAACTTGGATATCTCCTGCACACACACAAAAGAATCGATGGACCTGCTCTATGCTTCGTTAGTGGCGAATATGATGATGAGTATTTGAAACTCAAACCAGAACATGTGATCCTTTTCAATAAAGAAAACAAATGGTGCAAATGAGCAACGACAAACAAGGGCCATGAAGCTGAATAATTAAACAATGGAGAATGAGCTAAGCAAACAACCACGAAACTCAAAATTGATGAATGTATGGGTTTAAGGAGGGAAAACATAGGGGTTCAAACCTAGGTTATAACACTTTCCACACTTTTAGGAGTTCCCAAGTATTACACCTTTAGGATAAGAAGAATTTTATAGGGGTGGAGAGTTACAACACTGATAGATGGTGGGGCCACCCATAACTTCATTGATGTAACACTTGTCACCAGGATACACATCCCTATAGAGGATTTCAAGTGTTTCAATGTGGTAGTTGCAGATGGGTACAACATGAAATGTACTTATAAGATTAGGGGATTAGATGTGACATTGGGAAACTACACGTTGACCGATGCATTTTATGTTGTATATATGGTAGACACTCATATGGTATTAGATGTCTTGTGGCTCTATTCATTGGGAGATATCCACATGAACTATTAGGAGATGAGGATAGAATTAAGGGACAAGGAAGGTCAGAGGGTTGTTCTGAGAGGTATGTCCACCACAGTTCCCAGGATCGTGTCAAACAAATGTATGGAATCCAATTTTATACATGGGGATGTGGCTTGCACAACAGAATGTTTGATCAACACACATAAGACATCAGAGGATTGTTAGCATTATCATGCAGACATATAGGAGATGCTTGGGAAACATGATAAAGTGTTTAGGCCACTACCAATCGGGATATTGTCTGACATAGGATTTGAGCATTTCATTGAGTTAGAGGAGAGCGTGAAGCTCATGATCACCACACCATACATGAATCCAAATAATTTTAAGGAAAAGATAGAGAAGGCCATACATGAGTTATTGGATATGGGACACATCAGTCCTGGGTCCTGTCCATTCGCTTCTTTAGTGGTACTAGTGAAGAGGAAGGATGGAACAATGAGGATTTGCATCAATTATAGGGAATTAAATAAGAAGACCATCAAGAATCAATACCCGATACCCATAATTGATGAGTTGTATGGGGAAATGTACTTCTCGAAGGTTGACCTTTGATCGAGGTACCATCATATCCATGTCAGAGAGGAGGACATACATAAGACAACATTCAGATGTCACTATGGGCATTATGAGTTTCTAGGCATGCCCTTTGGGTTGACTAATGCTTCAGCTACCTTCCAGTCATGTATGAACCATATATTCAACAAGCAGTTGAGGAATTTATTACTGGTATTATTTGATGATCAATTGATCTACAACATAAATTGGGAAGAGCACTTATGGCATATCGATGAGATTCTCAGCATCATGGAGGATCAATCATTGTTTTCCAAACATGGATGATTTTAAGGATGGAAATTTATTTTAAAATGTAGAAACCTTGGCAAATCTTACTAATCCTTGATATGCCAACTATAAATGTTTAGCGATTTGTTTTGTAAAATTATTCAAATTTGTATGGATTTTATATATTTTGTATAAACTTTTGGCTATTTTTAAGGAAAAATAATTCTATCCTATAGAATTTGGGTGAATCATTTTTAGAATGGTGAATCATTTTTTGGGAAAACCATGGAAAATTAGCCCATGAGAAAAATTTAGCCCCTAAAATCATCATTGTTTCCAAAGAAGCAAAGTGTGAGTTTGGGATGACAAATATTCTCTATATAGGGAATGCAATTGGTGTTGAAGGGGAAAAGGTGCATCAGGAGAAGATACAAGTGATCTTAGATTGGCCCACATCCAGATCACTTATAGATATACGAGGGATCTTTGGTTTTTGCATCTACTACATGTGCTTTGTGAAAGGATTTTCACAACTTTTCATGCCATTGACAGACCTCACAAAAAAGGGAGAATTCAGATGGTTGGAGGAGGATCAAGAAGCATTTGACAGGATGAATAAGGTGATGAGTACTTTCCCAGTGTTAGCACTTCCAAACTTCTCAAAATCATTTGTATTGGGCTATGATGCATTAATAGAAGGGATATGAGCAACGTTGATGCAGAATCGACACCCCATAGATTTCGAGAAAAAATCCGAGGGAACCAAAGAGGATATATCCTATATATGATAAGGATATGTTGGTCATCGTGCATGCATTGGAAAAGTTTAGACATTACCTAGTTGGAGGATTCTTTGTGGTGAATACCAACCACAACAACCTGAGATATTTTTTGGAGCAAAAGGATTTAAACGAGAGACATCTAAAGTGGGTAAGTAAGGTGAATGAGTATGAATTTGACATCGATTATGTAAAGGGAACAAATAATGTAGTTTATGAGACCATTTCCACGAGACTTGTAGCCTTTTCCATGATGAAGATCTTAGTAGGCTGGAAATCCATTCTCTTGGTGGAGTACTCCAAGAATGCATTCGCCTGTGATTTGATGGAGGGAATTATTCAGGATGATAGGTACAAGGTAGTGGATGACATCATCTACTACAAGGAGAGGATATATCTTGTCCCTGATTCCACACTCAAGGATAATATTTTGAGGGTAGTACATGGTGCACCACTAGCAGGGCACCTGAGGTATCTGAAGACCTGTAGGAAGGTGAGGGAGAGATTCTCTTGAAAGGGTCTCAAGGAGGATGTTCTTCGATATTTGAGGGAGTGTATGACTTGTCAACAGAACAAGTCAAATCTTACACATCCTGCAAGATTTATTCATCCATTATCGATCCCAGAGCAGAAGTGGGAAGGCATTTCCATGGACTTCATTACAATATTGTCGAGGGTACAGGGAAGGGACTGTATCTATGTGGTGGTAGACAAGTTGACCAAATATTGGCACTTCAGGTTTACAACACCACTCATCACATGTTCATTGGTATGAGCCCATTCAGGGCATTGTATGGCTACGATGCATTGTTGTTTGTGTAATTGGTGTTTGGGGAGAGAAGGGCCCCCAAGGCCAAAGATTGGTTGGAGGAGAGTCAGGAAATATTGAGACACATGAAGGGAATTTTGCAGGTCGCTCGGAATCAAAATAATATTTATGCAGATAGGAACAAGGTGGAGAGCATATTTGAGGTTGGGGACCTATTCTTTCTCAGGTTGCAGCCTTACAGACAGTCTTCGCTGAAGAAGAGTGGCACAGAATAGTTGAAGCCTCGCTTCTATAAACCCTACAGAGTGATCAAGAGATTCAGAGAAGTAGCCTATGAGTTGGAGCTGCCAGACGGTAGTAGGATCCACAACGTCTTCCATGTATCTTGCCTCAAGAAGGAATTGGAACAAAATGTTACCACCTTAGTAGATCTTCCTCCATTAGATGAGGAGGGACAACTGGTTCTGACTCCAGAGAGGATTGTTGACTTCAGAGAGAGGATTTCGAGGAACATAGTCATTCAAGAGTACATGATCATATGGAGAGGTTTTCCCACAGAGGATGCTACTTGGGAAGGGAAGAATATCTTGCAACAGCCCGATTTGGAGTTGCTTGGGGACAAGCAATCTCGGGAAGGGAGGATTGTAATGTCTCCTTCCAATTGATCATGATGGAGGATGACTTAGTAGCCTATACGAATGTCGTAGGCTATAGTCAGTAGAAAAAGGGAGTCACGAGGATTTATTTGGTGTCACTTTGGTGGAGGATGTTATATTTATAAAGTGACATTAAATAAAAATAAATTATTAATCACTTAAACATTAAAAATCATTTTTTAATGTTTAAGTAATAATTAAAGGAGGAATAAGGGTGAAGTTTGATTTTGTCAAGAAAGGTAAATATCTACAAGGCTCAGAGGAAGTATAAAAGGAGGGGTTGCCCTTCACTTTATCATTATGTCTTGATCTATTATTGATGTGCTCTTGGAGTTAAGGTTTTCATTAGGGTTTTGGAAAAACCCTTCCACCATTTGATGTTTGGTTTCGATAGTGAGATATCTACCCTAGCTGGACAAATATGAGGATCCAACCAGTGTATTCCTTGGAGCTTCTTCTTGGGATCCATCTGCAAGTTATTTGCACAAAAATTTGTTTTGGATTGTTTGTGGATTTTCTAGAGGCCAATATGCCTCCTTTTTTCATATATGTGGACATTTGGAGGGTTGATTCCCTTCCCAGCAGAACCGTGAGACGTACTATAGTAGGATAAGAGGATTGTGGGGTTTAGGGAATATGTCCCACCCATTTCTCTACATATTTGAGTTGGTAAGGGAGTCGTGGAGGATATTGTGCAGAATTGAACCCTCTACATTGTAGATGTGAGGGAATTAGAGGAGACATGGAGCCACTATGAGGGTCGATCTGCCCATTTGACAACACAATGAGGGTTTGGGAGGTTTGTGGGCTTGTAGCGACATATTGGAGACTTTTGGAAGGGGTCGATCCCCATTATTTGCAGATCTGAGAAGTTGGTAGGACTCTGAGGTATTAGAAGGGTTCTTTGACATATCTGTGGGGTTTGTAAGAGGTTTAGTGAGGGTAGGAGAGCCTTGGAACAATTGGTAGCATCATTGGAGGATCCTTTGGAATCTTTACCAAGTTTTCTTGTTTTTTTTTTCCTTTTTAGTGGACATTGCAACTGCCTTGCAACCATTAGATCTGTGTGTTTAGGAGGATTTTGCAGTTGTTATTACAACCCTTATCTATCTTTGTATTGTTGTGATTTTGGGTTTCTAACCATAATAAGATTCCATGGTTATCTTCTCTATTCTTTGTGTAATGGATGCATATAATATGTTTGACAATATTCCTATCTTTGAAACATATGCAAATTGTTTGTAAGAAGCTACCAACAACCTTAATGCAAAGTGTTTGAAAAAATTACATAAAGAGAAACAACAATTTTGGATAGTAAACATAATATTCCAGCCTAGCCTAGTTGGGGACATTACAAAATTCGCTCCACATGAGAAGACTTGTGTTTCCTTGAGGTGATTATGTGAAAAGAGTTGGGGTGAGCTTCTTTTTGGCTGAGTTTGGGGGAAGTCTTGTTGCAGGTCTGGGGAGGCATGCTAGGAGATAGAACCACAGGTTTGTGTGAAGTATTGCAGCAAAGAAGAGACAGTGAGCCTGTAGTGGATTCACATTTGGGGTGCTTCGCAGAAGTTGCAAAAGAGGTTACGACAGAAGAGACTTGGTGTGACAAATCTGTGTATGAGTGTCTTCATGAGGTGGGTGAGTCATGTGACTTTATGCACAAACAAGGAAATAATATTTGAAGACAAGGAGACCCAGATAAGCTCTGTGATTCTAAGGTAGACTTAGATGAAGAGGGGCGAACTCCCTAAAGGAGCCAATTCACTCCACATGGGAGGACTTGTGCTGCGTTGAGGTGATTATGTGAACAAAGTTAGGGAAACCTTATTTTTGGCTGAGTTTGGGGGAATTCTTGTAGTAGGTCTGAGGATGCATGCTAGAAGACAGAACCATAGGTCTATGTGAAGTCTTGCAACAAATAAGAGATGGTGAACCTATGGTGGATGCAAAATGTTTGGGGTGCTTTGTGGAAGTTGCGAAAGATGTTGTGACAGGCGAGTCTTGGTGTGACGATTTTGTGTATGAGTGTCTTGGTGAGGTGGGATGAGTTGTGTGACTCTACCCAAGTTGTAAATTGAGCCAGTAGTGCTCATATTGTAACAATTTTACAAGAATAATACTTAACCAGGTGTTAGGCACGATTTGTACCACCCACACTATATCTGTGTTTCTCTTGTTTGTTTCACAAGTGTTCTCTTCATTTCATGGATGTATTCTTATATATGAAAAAATGTTAATCTGCTAACAATTGTCTAAGTATACAAAAGTTGCACTAGAGTAGGAGTGTGAGTCGATGGTAGCCTAGAATAGAGTATGGGTATGTTGTAGGTCAAGATGTCTAGTTCGGATGAAGTATCCTTGGTGTTTCCAAGCAGCTAAGAGAGAAATTTCATGGTGTCACGTGCCCTCAAGAGGTGCACGATCACAAGAATTTTCTAGGTACACTATGGGGACATGATAGATGGTATCAGAGCAAGTTTGTTGCAGATTTTGATGAAGTGTTGGTGAGGTCTTCACCACTATCGCGAAGGGGAGTAGTTCTAGGTTGTAGCAAGTTGAAGCACTTGGGTGAATGACTTGAGACGACCAAGAGGAGCTCCACAATAGGCATTTGGTTGGGCACATTTCCATCATGACGTCTTCGTGTTGTGCATTGTTGAGAACAATAGTTGAGTTGAGTTGGGTTGTTGGATGAGTGGGTTGATCACAACCTTCAGATTAGGTAGTTCTTCACAGAGTTACAACAATCAGTTAGCAGCAATATGACTTGATAGTTAGATAGTGTGTGCATGGTGCCTTGAAGCGGAAGAAGTCAAGGTGTGGAGATAAAAATACATTGGAGATGCGTTCTATTGGTTGCATGTGAAGTTTGGGATTTAGACGAATTTATGAAGTAGATGGATGGACTCAGCCTTGTATCATAGGGAAGTTCTTGTAGGTTTTTGGAGCTGTGAATGATGATTGAGGAGAGTTCATGCAAAGAGTTGGTTTCTTGGGCAAGCAGAGGTCCAAGACAACAGACTTGAACCATGGGTACAACCAAGGATGTCGTTGGAAAGGTACAATTGGTTTTGAGTTCTTTCATTTCCAAAGTGTTTTGGTGAGTTATTAAAAGGGAATTTAGATGGCCTAGTGGTTCAAGTGAAATCCATTTCCATGGTGAGAATTGGCATACTCGAGGGTGACTCAAGTGGTGCATATTCAAAGAAGTCATGTAACAGTTGGGATGCCTTGATTGGGATGCCTTGATTGGACAAGTCCTGTGGTGGACTTAGGAATATTTGGATGCATCTGATGAGGTGGTTTAAGGAAGTTGCCTAACTCTTTTGATGAGGCACATTGGATATCTTGTTATGATGAAGTGAGTAGTGAAGTCTGTACGTTCCTATTTTGAGAGGACGGATGATGCACCCTGGTGCTTGGTTCCTTAGCCAAATTCGTTGGGTCATGCAACATCACTTGATAGTCATGAAGATAGTGCCAGAGTTTGGATGCTTGCAGGAGGTCCAAGGAAGTTTCATTCTAGGAGATGGGTGGAGTTAGCAAAGAAGTCAACCAAGAATTGTTGGTAGTCAACCTGAATGGGCAGAACATAGACCAAGTCAATTGGGTGGTGTTCGCTTGCCTTTGGTATGGGACATTAGATGAGGCAGATTGCACCTTGGTGAGTTGCAGATGATTATGTGATGACTCAAAGATCCAAAGGGGATCATTGGTTGAGGTTGACATAGTATTGGTTCGAACGTTCCTAAGGCATGGAAGTTATTTTAGGTGACTCATTCTAATTGGAGCACTTTGGATAGTTCGTTGGGACATTTGAGGAGCGTAGGCACGTTGGCCACACTCATCGAAATTGTTGAGTTGCAGAGAGGTGACTTGATGAAAGGAGGTGAGTTGAGGACTTGCCTTAATTTGGAGGATTTTGTGAACATGCAGATTGCAACATGAAGATATTAATTAAGAATGGGTGGCTCTCTTGTCTTGAGCAGCATGGTTGAGGGTGAAGCTTAACCATTCCAAGACATAGAGAGGTAGATGAAACAACATGGATGGGTGATGAAGTAGTGAGGCAAAGGCAATTTGGACTTACAATTCTTGYTGTAGAGATTGGCTTACTATGCCATGAGGTGGACAGTGGAGTCAAGTTATCGCAAATGAATTTGTTTTGGAGTGAATTCATAGTGTAGCAAGGTGAAGGGTGGCCTTTCCTTGGTCTAATTTTKTTGTGTGGATGGACTAAATTGGAAAGGAAGTCAAAGTATGTACACACCAGTAGGATTGAAACGTATCACTAGGAMATTGTGGAAAAACTCCTTGAAGAAGATCAGATGGTGGCAATAGAAGTGAGGCAAGGGTGGACACTTGCCTTAGTCTTTGGAGTTGGATGGAGTGACAGAGATGCAACAAAAAATACTAAGTTTGGGCATGAGAAAATTCATTCTCATGAGTTTGGCGTGATGGTTGGACTAGTTACCCAATCAGTCCAAGGCATGGGAAAATTGTATGTGTGGAGACATGTCAGATTTAGTTAAAGTATGGGCACAATAGAAAGATCACATGATTTCAACACTTAGGAGAAGTTTTGAAGTGAAGTGGGAAACAATTGGTTGTACCAGGAAGTGACAACAACAATAGAACCAAATAACATCAAGGTAGAAACATCGCAGCGAGAAAGTGCAACAAAGTTTGGTGACTTTCATCCTTGGAGTTGTTTGAAGAGACCGTATTAAATCATGCAACAGATCATGTGGAGTTGGGTGCAATACAATTTAGTTGGTTTTTGGAAAAAATAGGGTTCCCACTTCACAAGGAAACTTGGGGTTTCCACTTTGATAGAATTTGGGGTTGCCACAAAACTTGGGGTTTCCAACATAATTAGTTGCAATGGAGGGGAACTAGTTCGGGTGGACACTTGGAGATCACAAATTTTGTTGATGTTGCAGGGGACAACAACTACTTGAGGTGGGGGAGGATGTAAGGTATTCAAATAGAAGGGCATAGAGACCCTCACCCAATTCCTCAAGGAGATGGAACTTGGGGTTGCTCTGGCACCCAAGTGTTATACTAATTGGGAAAGTGGGAACCTTGGGAAAGTGGGTGCCTTGGGCATGTGGACGTGCCAAGGGGATTTCCCAAGTACGAAGTGACCAAGATATTAGGGTGCACCGACATGAGGAGCGCACCAAGGTCATGGCATGATGGTTGGCAAGCACGTGGGTTTATTTGGGCGACCAGGTCCACGAAGGGGAACAACACCCCCAAATGACACGACGATTCACGATGGTGACCTTTGGAGTTCTTATAAGAGAACAAGGGTGCACAACTAAGGAAGGAAGATTTGAAGACAAGGAGAGAAATATCAACTCTACGATTTTGAGGCATAATTAGAAGAAGAGGGGAAAGCTCCCTCAAGGAGCCAAGTTTCTCCACATGGGAGGACTGGTTCTACCTTGAGGTGATTTTGTGGGCAGAGTTGGGGCGACCTTCATTTTGGCTGAGTTTGGGGGAAGTATTGTCGTAGGTCTGAGGAGGCATGCTAGGAGACAAAACTACAATTATGTGCGAAGTCTCGCACTAGAGAAGAGACAATGAGCTTGTGGTGGATGCACATTTGGGGTGCTCCATAGAAGTTGCAAAAGATGTTACAAGGGTTGAGTCTTGGTGTGAAAAATCTATGTATGAGTGTCTTGGTGAGGTGGGGTGAGTTGTGTAACTCTGCCCAAGTTGTAAACTGAGACGATAGTGCTCATACGGTAGCAATCTTGCAAGAATAAGACTTAAACAGGTGTTATGCATGATTTATGTCGCCCTCTCTATATCTGTGTTTCTCTTGTTTGTTTCGCAAGTATTCTCTTTGTTTCATGGATGGATGCTTAGATATGACCAAGTGTTAATCTATAAACAATTGTCTAAGTATACAACAGTTGCACTAGAGTAGGAGTGTGACTCGTCGGTAGCCTAGAACAGAGTATGGGTATGCTCTACGTGAAGAGGCATAGTTTGGACGAAGTATCCTTGGTGTTGCCAAGAAACTAAGAGAGAAACGCCATGGTATTGCACACCCTCAAGAGGTGCATGATCGCAAGATTCGACTAGGCACACTATGGGGACGTGACAAAAGGAAACTCCATAGAGATTGCCTCTTTCCTTGTAGTTACATTTGAAGAAAAGGGAGCATAGCGGCCTCACCTTCTATCTAGGTTTTCTCTCGTATTAGGTTTCCTTGGTTATATCTTGTGTTTATTTGAGGATGGTGTGTGAGTATTTATTTCTATTCTCTATTTTTCACATTTCAACCATTTCATACATTTTAAGCAGAAAATCAGTAATTAAAGAATGTGAGATCTAAAGGAAATTAACCTTCACAGTAAATATTTTTGTATTTTATTAGATTTGTTGTGATGAACTGTCCAATGGAATATCCATGACAGTTTACAGATCAACAAGACACCCAATTACGACAAGGCAAGATGACCAAGATGAAAAGAAATAACCAATATGAGACAATAGGGATGCAATAAGACGAAATGAAACATCTGATATGAGATATGATAGGAAAAGATGGAAAGGGATGAGACAATACACACCAAGACAAGAAGAGGCAATCCCATTGCAATTCCATTGGCATCCAAAAATTATGTTAATTTCTCCATCCAAAGGAAAGTAGAAATCTCATGCCTTCAACACTCGTGTTTTCTAAAACAATACTACACTAATACTTCAATGTTTTTTGATATTGATGATGATGATGATGATTAGCGTCCACTAAGACCTACTTGGTCTATCGAACCTTAAGAGGGTAAGTGATTACTTGTGATTCTTTAGAATTTTGTTTCTGTGCTCGAAAATCATTAAGAGAAGCTTTCCAAGATCACCATACTTTTTTTGAGTTAAGAGGTAAGGAAGGTTGGTAGTGTGATCAATATTTTGAAAAGGAGATCTAATATTATTTGTTTAATATTAAAAACAATATAAAATGTATTTTATTTTATATACCATAATATAATACATATTTACATTAAAAAGAAAATTGTCAAATTACATCCACCTACCTTAAAATGACATACATCGATATAGTAATAGACTCTCAAGATAAGGGTGGAGACCTTAACATTGATAAACTATGAGAGGATTCCAACTAGGAGGCGAGGGACATTGCAATAGAGGAGCCCACAAGGAGCCACAGTACTAGATGAGTGCACAAGGAGTCGACCCGCCAATCTAGGAGAAGCCCACCAAGCCCTCATGGCACCAAAAGAAGTAAATTTCTCACCCTTTATCAATAGTTCAATGGGGAAATCTCATAAACTATAGGGGAAATCACATAGCGTAAGGGATTTCTTGCTTCATTTGGATGTTCATCTAAGAACAATGGTAGGAATTTAAAGCTTAACACATATATAGTTTAAAGAAACTATCAATCAGTCCAAAAACCTCCATTTTAAAATTAAAAATGGTCCAAAGCCCACATCATAAAAAAAAACTCTCAGAAGACTTGTTGGCATATGGCTTTCATGTGTGACATCACATGTCAATTGAGAATATGGAGTGTAGGAGAAGGAACATGGCATGATTATGTTTATGAATGGAAGGTATGTATAGGAATATATACCAAAGTCAGATATGTGCTTATGAATGGAAGTGTTTGGAAGGCATTGAATACTAATGAATGATTTGATGTGGATATTGTTGAATGTGTGACTTGACAATGGTGTTTGAGGTGGACTCAATCATAAGTTTTGAAAATACTTTATGATCAAGCTTACACTTCGAGCTACAATCTTGTGGCTAAGCTATCATGATAAAGGTACCTTCAAGCTACAATCTTGTGGCTAAGCTATCATGATAAAGGTGCCTCGGGTTTGAATTATTCAAAGCTTGTATTTGGATTCAATTTTTTTTGGAATTAAATTTTGGTAACTTTATTTAATTAAAAAATAATATGATAGTCATTAGTTTATTATGATGGTATTATTTTGGTCATATATCAAATACCAAAGGTGGTAACTTTACTTAATTAAATTCTATTAATTAAAAGATAATATATTTAATTAAAATATAATATGATAGTTATTAATTTATTATGATGATATTATTTTTGTCATATCTCAAATGACCAAGGTACTAGACATAATTAATTCAAAAGGGTCATCATGAGATTCTTTGTCAATCATATGGGATAATTATTCAAAAGTTGTCATCACATTAACATTGTTATGCACATTTATCTTATAAGCATTTATTTGTCATCTTGTTAAAATTGTTATGCATATTTGTTTTTAACTCCAAAATGTTTAAGCTTAAAAGATTCTTGAAATTGTTATGTAAATTTATCATATAAACATTTCTGTGTCATATTGTTAAAATTGTTATGCACAATTGTTTTTATAACTCCAAAATGTTTAGAGTATTGAAAAGGTAAAAGAAATGTAATTATTAGTGTGACCAAACTCTAAGGCTTATTGTAATAGATTCTTATGTATCTTTGATATTTTTTTTTGTTTTTTATATGTGATTATTGTTATTTAGTTTTTAATGTGTTAATGTCCAAATTATTTGATGCTAGTGTAATATTTAAGGGTAAAGTTTGGTTGGTGAATAGTTAGGCATGTAATTGCAATAATTATGCTTTTTATGTACTATATGGTAGACATTCCATAAAATGATCAAGATATGTAAATATTATTTCAAAAAATTATAATAAAGTCCAAGATGTTTATGGAGGGCATGAGAGGGACTATGAGTCCACTGAAGGGGGAAATGGAAGGGGGACCAAGGAGGAAGAAATAATCCCATGTTGCTTAATAATTCCTACCTTTTTCTTTATTATGTGCTTTATTTAAGCCTCAACCATCATCTTTGATTTACAAGCCAATCACTAAATGCATGTGGTGGTTGGTGATGAAGTGTACCTCGTATAGTTGTGAAGGCATGAAAGTTGGGTATAATCATGATGGGGAAGTGTAAGAGACTCCCTACTTATGGAAATTCAAACCTCGTCAATTCCGATGCACGCTCTCCCAATCTGATTTGAATTCACCCATTCACACCCACCATTTTATCATGTTCAAGCACCATTGATGTTTTGAAAATTGTATCATCATGCTTTAAACTAGTATAAAAACATGTAAATGACCAAATCCAATTGGGAGAGTAGTTCGTGGATTAGAGAAGAGATATGGATGACTATAGAGAAACATAAATGCCAAGCTATTTAGGAAACCTCCCTTTCCATTGTTAATTCCTACTCATTGGGTGCCTTAGAGACAAGTATAATTTTGCTAAGTTATTTTTCCAAGGAAATGACTAATTATGGAAATGGAGTATGGAGTGTGAATATGACTGAGGAAAGTAATGAGAGAGTAAGGAGGAAAATGAATACGTATGGAGAATAAGGAGAGATAGTATGGAGAGTAAGGAGAACAAGGAAAGTGATTAAGTATGGAGTAAGGGGTACAATTTGAGGAATGTGGAGGACAAAATGGAGGTTGTGGAGGAATGAGAGTATTGGGTTCTCTGCATGAGATTTAACTCATAAATTGGATAAGTATGAGACAATAGTACAAGATGACATGGTAAATGACACTTAGTATGGAATTGTTTCATATTGAGGACATGGTAAATGACTAAGTGTTGGGATTTTACAGAAGATGGAGAAAATTGGCAAAATCTTGGGCATATGACCTCTGTTCTTGATTATGTGAAATGTTGTTTGAAGTTGACACATAGGGTTATTCAATGAGAATATTGACACAATAGATTTCCTTATTTTTAGTATATTTTTCTTTTCTTCTCTTTTGTTCAGAAGAGAAACCATCCGCATTGGCCTTTTGTGAAGAAGAACTACAATATTCAAACTCGTTCTGAATTCTTAAAACTTGTTGGGTCTTTATGATCAATAGATGGAGGTTATTTGGCACTTTCCAAATTTGAAAATTTTGGTCTCCATTTGAAAGAGGCATAAACTCAAATATCCACCCCAATCACCTAATTGATGGTTGTCACGAAAACACATCAACACCCCTTTCGTTCCAAGTCCAATTTCCAAATGATTCTTAGCCTATAGAGTTAGGTATATTCTTAGACTTAACTCGCTAGAGGTTGTTGAAACGATCTTCCATCAATGGATTTGGACATATTTACTTGTAGCCAAGGTCGTGCTTGTACTTGGTAAAGGTTGTTGCAATGCTTTTTAGCCTATAGAGTTAGGTCTATTCTTAAACTTAACTTGCTAGAGGTTGTTGAACCAACCTTCCATCATTAGCTTTGGACATAGTTACTTGTAGCCAAGTTCATGCTTGTACTTGATAAAGTTTGTTTTTCTCCCCCCTTCCAATCCCCCCACCCATCATGTGTGCCTTATAGACCTAAATTAAGTGCAAAATCCTTAGGCACCAAACCTTGAATCCTCTCCACTAAAAAAATGTCAATATGAGCTAGTTTGAACTTCCACTTTGCCTTCGATGAAGACAATCACATTTTAGTTTGAACATAAAACATCTTGCTAACCAATTAAATTCCCTTCTTCAACTATTATTAACCCGAAAACCATAACATTTTATCTAAAGTTTATATAAGAGAAGAAGGAACCACCAAAAATAATAATTGTAAATAAAAAATCCAATTTTAAGAGAAAGTTATCAACGCAAACAATTTATTATTTGTATCTAACTATTTGTTTTACCTATACATTTTTTTGTTTCAATAACTACAAGCCACGATGTATTAAGTTGTCCCACATACATATATTTTTTTCAATACCTACAAGATTATACCAGAGATCACAGTGCTAATCACTTTAGGGTTTGAATATTGGCGAGTCTTACGAAAGGACTGGTCAACATAACGAAACCAGAGATCACTCACACACAATATATCAAATGAAATAAAACAAGCCAACCAAGATGAGATGACCAAGCATAGACTAGATGAGCCATGGGAGATGAGATTACCAAGCCAACCTCTCATTTCCTGGGAGTTTTCCTAATAATTATATGGTCATGGTCATATCATGTCGGTTAATGATTAAATTTTGTTACTGCAATTGGATTTTAAGGGTTTTTTTTTGTAAGGTGGTTAAGGTTCGAAGTTGGGAGGAGACATAAAAAAATCCATCCATGTTAAGGATTGGTGTGGCCCAACCATGGTGCAATCCTTGGGTGATTTTGATGGTTTAGATGCCTCTGAGTCGCAGTTTCTTAGACCACAAGCTAGTCTCGTAGGTAACAAACACACTAACAAAAAAAAATGTATCTTGTCAGTAAAATTTGAATGGATCATAGTAATGGAAAGTTTCTAGTTAATGACAACCACCTCATACCTTCCCTCTTTTGCAATGGATCTTAAAATTTTAAAAATTATAATTGGTTATTAATTTAATAAAATTAATTATAATTATTTTAAATTATAATTGGTTATTAATTAATAAAATTAATTATAAATAAATATAATGTTTTTAAAGGAAAATTTTGGAGGATTTTTCTTTTTTCTCTAGAATATTAAAATGGAGAGCATTTCAATCGCTAGTTATAATAGTGGTTGATAATTTCAAAGGGTTTAATTAAATTGGAACTGGTGACTTATGGCACCTCCATTGTATTGCCTTGGGTGGATGGTTCAATTGAGTAAACTAACCCTTGGAGCAAAAAAAATGTTTGGAAGCATTGTATCCCACCCTCACGCACTTGAACAAGTATGGGATTGTTGGTACCTTGTCAGGTTCAATCAACCCACAAAGGGCAAACATGTCACAAGAAAGATTGAACTTAGGTGGGGAGGATAACAACTTGTCCTCTTAACCACCAAAACTAAATCCAATTAAGAGAAAAATAAACATTATGTTACAATAATATTATTTAACATTTAAAGATAGATATATTTGTTTCATAGAAATAATTCCAAGATGCATCGATGTTAAGCATTTCTAACTTACTTAAAAGACATTTTAGGAAAACATGTAAAAGAGGGATTACAAAATAATACTAATGAGAGATTTTTTTTCTTTCTTGTGATAGACTTAATTTAGTATTAAAGATATTGAATTTGAGATGGCGTGTGCGATTTCTACTTAGTAACATTATATTTATGTCATAGAATCAATTTCAAGACACATCGATGTTAAGCATCTCTAACTTACTTAAAAGACATTTTAGGAAAACATGTAAAAGAGGGATTACAAAATAATACTAAAGACATATTTTTTTTCTTTCCTTCTTGTGATAGGGTTAATTTAGTATTAAAGATATTGAATTTGAGATGACGTGTTCTATTTCTACCTAGTAACATTATAGGGGATGGGTCTTATGAGCCATGACGAGATGGGATGAGACAAAATGGGACAAGACTGTATGACTAAATGAGATGAGATTGATAGGACAATATGAGAGACATGATTGAGATGAGACATGACTAGACAACATGAGATGAACAAGACACGACACCTGATTGAGACTAGACAAGATGACCGAGCTGAGAGGAAATAACCAAGACGAGACAATAGAGATGAGATAAGACAAGATGAGACATTTGATATGAAATATGATAGGATAATATGGAAATGGGTAAGACAATACACACTAAGACAAAAAGGGGCAAGCCTATTTCAATCCCATTGACATCCAAGCCCACCACTACTTAAGAGATAATCCCATCTCAATTCCATTGACATCCAAGCCCACCACTACTTCAAAGATAATCCCATCTCAATTCCATTGACATCCAAAAATTATATTAATTTCTCCTTCCAAAAGAAAACATAAATCCCATGCCTTCAACACTCATGTTTTCTAAAACAATACTACACTAATATTTAAATACTTTTTGATATTATTTTTAATATTAAAAACACTATAAAATATATTTTACTCTATATAACATAATATAATAAATATTTATATATTAAAAAAGAAAAATCAAACCACCCATCACCCTAAAATGGCATACACCAATACCATATACACAAACACTAATAGTAATAGACTCTCGAAATAAGTTTATATATTTAAAAAAAATCAAACTACATCCACCCATCCACCCTAAAATGACATACACCAATACCATATACACAAACACTAATAGTAATAGACTCTCAAGATAAGGATGGAGATCTTAATAGTGATAAACTATGAGAGGCCTCCAATTAAGAGGCAAGGGATAATGCACATTGTTAAAGGAGCTCATGAACATATTAGAAGAGCACACAAGGAGCCGACCCGCCAATCTAAAAGGATCCCACTAAGCCCTCATGGTGTCAAAATAAGTAAATTTCTCACCCTTTGTCAATAGTTCAATGGGGAAATCTCATAAGCTATTGGGGAAATCACATAGTGTTAAAAGAGTAAATTTCTCACCCTTTGTCAACAGTTCAATGGGAAATCTCATAAACTATTGGGGAAATCACATAGTGTCAAAAGAGTAAATTTCTCACCCTTTGTCAATAGTTCAATGGGGAAATCTCATAAACTAGTGGGGAAATCACATAGCATAAAGAATTTCTTGCTTCATTTGGATGATCATCTAGGGGGAAATCACATAACATAAGGGATTTCTTGCTTCATTTGGATGATCATCTAGGGAGAATGGTAAGGATTTAAAGCTTAAAATAACCACATCTCAATATACTAGTAAAACAATTCAATTCTATTTCATAATTTGATTCCATTCTTTTGATATATA
>JASDQU010106168.1:497440-523901 GCA_032191745.1 Picea mariana
ATAAGAAATATTACTAAAATTCATGACATACTGATTATTACAAAGAATACATTAAATATTGAATCCTCTTACCAAGGGACGATATTCATAACCCCCTTTGGCGTGCCCCTTCTCCCTACAATGTTTTTGGGCTATTGTTATTAAAAGTCTTCTATTTTGCAAGCCTCTACAATCATAGCAAGGGCAATAACATTTTCCATCGCCCCTCGTCTCTAATGCCACTCTTAACCAAGCAAGCTTCTTGTCATTTTTGTTCATTGTGACAAATCCTTGTCCTAACAAGAAATTGTCTTACCTACACCATACCAAACATTAAGTTGTCAATTTTTTATATTTTGGCTACTCCTTTCGATTATGATATGTTTATTTACAGTGACCTACATCTTTATAATAAGGTCAACATCTTTATAATAAGGTGATCATATGTGTAGAGGATCAACATCATGACGACATAGATAGCATCTTTATAATAAGGTCATATGTGTACACATGTTTTCTTTATATAATAACGACATATACACCTAACATAAGTTTAGGGTTAGTGTTTATGTATCTTATTAGTCCCTGCTAAAGCAGGGAATATAGCAATCAATTACTATCACTTCACCGATTAGGGTTGAGTTTCAATAGCAATTCCATATCTTTATCAATGAAAAGAGAGAGATATTATAACTACAATTGAAGGGAAAAGGGTATGTGGATTCCATAAACCTAGAATATTATGGAATCCACATACCCTTTTCCATAGAATATACTAACTATATCCAAAAACTAAAGACATGAAATATGGTATAACTACACATATTATATAAATATATTATCAAGGAAAAAATAAGCTAAATGAAATTTGGACATTTGAAAAAAAAATTACAAGCTAAATGAGTACATCAATAAAAAATAACATACTAACCTTGCAAGTTCAAAATCCGAGCTATGTAGATTGAGAATTGGATTTGTTCAACCGGTGGGTGATGGAAAAAATAAATAGCTCAAACAAAAGCCAAGAACAATGTCGCAACTATAGCAATTGTGTTGCAAAGTCTCTTAAAGTCACGTATATATAGATAAAATAGTCAACTAGCCATTAACACCGACCAATGAGATATACAAAATTTTCGTCGCTATTGCCACGAAAGTTTGTCGCTATAGCAACAAAAATCCCGACTAGGTTAAATTAATATTTTCGTCAATATTGCAATGAACTTTCATGGCAATAGCGATGAAAATCCCGCCTTGTTTAAAAAAAATATGAAACTAGTGGAACCGTGGAAAATTTTTGTGGAATAATCCACCCATATGTAGTAGTGCTTCAAAGAGATCTTCTTGGGATTCACTTTTAAAAGAACATGCTCCCCCACTTTAAATTATCTATCTATCCTGCTCTTATATGCATAAATTTTCTATCTATCTTGAGCTGCCTTTAAATTCTGCTTAATCTTAACCATCTGGTCTTCCATATCCTAGAAAAATTATGGCCCAAGTACCACTTTGTCTGTTAGGTTGTCCCAACTTACCAGAGTATTGCATTTCCTGCCATACAAAGCTTCAAATGGGCTCATTTTCAATGAATCTTGATACTCGATATTATGGGAAAACTCAACCAAGTGCAAGTAATCTTCCCACTTAGATGGCTTATCCATCACATGCATTCTTAATATGTCTTCAATTACTTGGTTGGATCTCTGTGTCTTCCCATCTGAATGTGGATGGTATGTTGTGCTCAAGTTCAGATTTGTACCAAATCCTTTGAAAAGTCCTCTCCAGAAATTTGAAGTAAACTTTTTGTCTCTGTCTGAGACAATTGTCTTAGGTATCCCATGCAACCTAGAAATCTCTTTCAAGTGAATTTATGCAATATTAGTTGTTGTATGAGTTGTTTTTATAGGAACAAAATGAGCATCCTTTGTCAATTTATCAACCACTACCATGATGAAATCATTTTGTCTTGTTGTCCTGGGCAATTTAGTTATAAGATCAATGGTTACCACTTCCCATTTCTTCTCTGGAATTGGTAATGGTTGTAGCAAACCTGCTGGGTGCCTATGCTCAACCTTCACTCTCTGACATTCCATACATCTGGCGATGTAATCAACAACATATTTTTTCATTCCCAGCCAAAAGAATTGACTTCTTACTGCTGCAATTGTTTTCTGGTAACCGAGATGTCCAACACATGAAACATTGTGCATTTCTTTTAATACTAAATTCCTGAGTTCTCCGAAACTAGGAACATAAATTCTATTTTTATGCATAAGTAATCCATCTTCCTTCATCTCATACTTTTTCATTTTTTGTTGTATATTTTATTGCTATAAGATTTCTTTTGCCTGTAGGTAATTTTGATCTATGAAAACAACATCTAAAAATTTTCTCTTTAAATCTAACTAATGCATACTAACAGTTGTAGCATGCATGAGATGTATTCTTCTACTAAGTGCATCAACAACTTTTTTTTTTCTTTTGATATGCTTGATATCAANTGGTAACCGAGATGTCCAACACATGAAACATTGTGCATTTCTTTTAATACTAAATTCCCGAGTTCTCCGAAACTAGGAACATAAATTCTATTTTTATGCATAAGTAATCCATCTTCCTTCATCTCATACTTTTTCATTTTTTGTTGTATATTTTATTGCTATAAGATTTCTTTTGCCTGTAGGTAATTTTGATCTATGAAAACAACATCTAAAATTTTTCTCTTTAAATCTAACTAATGCATACTAACAGTTGTAGCATGCATGAGATGTATTCTTCTACTAAGTGCATCAACAACTTTTTTTTTTCTTTTGATATGCTTGATATCAAAATCGTATTCACTTAAAAATTCCAGCCATCTTGTCTGCCTGGCATTCAACGTTGGTTTTTCAAAAAGATACTTCAGACCATTGTGATATGTTCTTAATTCAAATCTCTTTCCCATCAGATAATTCCTCCACATATTTAATGCGTGAAAAATGGTAGCAAGCTCCAAGTCATGTGTGGCATAGTTCTTCTCATGTTCTTTAATATTTTTGGACTCATAACTAATGACATGTCCATTTTGAGTGAGGACTCCACCAAGCCCTTCCTTATATGCATCTGTACATACCACAAAACTTTCATTTGGATCAGCAATATTTAAAACAGGTGCACTAGTAAGTAATTTCTTCAACAAATTAAAGTTCTCTTCACACTCAAATGTCCATTCGAATTGAATATCATTATTTTGTAGAGAAGTGATGGGATGAACAATCATTGGGAACCCCACTATAAATCTTCTATAGTAACCAACTAATCCCATTAAAGATCTGACTTCTGAAACATTTATGGGTGTTGGCCATCCTCTAATGGCTTCAATCTTCTCTGGATCTATTACTATACCTTGTTCTAAAATAATGTGCCCCAAGTAAGGATATGATCTTGATAAAAATAACACTTACTAAGATTGGCATACAACTGATGTTCCCTTAGCACTTGCAATACCAATCTTAGGTGACGTTCATGCTCTTCCTCTGACTTAGAATACACAAGAATGTCATCCAGGAATACTATGACAAACTTATCTGAATAATTTCTGAATATGCCATTCATTAAGCACATAAAGACAATTAGTGCATTGGACAATCCAAATGGCACCACTATAAATTCATAATGCCCATACCTAGTTCTAAAATATGTCTTATTGTTATCTTGTTCCTTGATTCTTACCTGATGGTATCTTGATCTCAAGTCTATTTTTGAAAATATCTTTGCCCCTCTTCTGATCAAAGAGGTCATCAATTCTGGGTAGAGGGTACTTGTTCTTTACAATGGATTTATTTAGCTGTCGAAAGTCATTCAATACACAGCCTCAAAGTTCCATCTTTCTTTTTGACAAAAATTACTGGTGTTCCCCAAGGTGAAACACTTGGACATATGTACCCTTTCTTAAAAAATTATTCCAACTACATTTGTAATTCTTTTAATTCCGGTGTACTAATTATGTAAGGCGTTTTTTTATACCAGGGTAGCTCCTGGCACTAAATCAATAGAAATATAACTCTCTTTTTGGTGGCAACATTGGTATTTCTTGGAATACATCTTCAAATTCTTGTAGTACCAAAAAATCTTCAAGGATTGGCCCCTTTGTCTTTTTTGTTTCCTCCACATGGGCTGCACACAATTGACATCCTTTTCTAAAACATCTCTTTAGTTGTAAGGTTGAAATCTCCCTTATAGATATGGGTCTTGCAACTCCCTTCACAGTGCTATGTTTTCCATCTCCATCAAGACATGTAAATGTCTTGTTATGACAATATAGGACAACATGATGCTTGTCCAACCAATCCATTCCAATTAGAATATCATAAGACCCCAATGGTATAATATTTAGATCAGCACTAGTATTCACACCATTAAGACTTATGGAACAACATATGACCATATCATGGAGTCTCCTTTTGGTTCCAGTGGCTAGTTGAACCAAACTTGATTTTTCAAGATTTTTTTTCTCCAAACATAATCTATCCACTATTTTAGGATTAATGTAACAATGACTTGCTCCTGAATCAATTAGAATAGCAACAGGTTGATTAATGATCTTACCTTCCACCTTGATCGTATTGGATTGATACTTTGCTTGTCGATAATCTAAGTCTATATAAATCCTTCCCATGTCTTCTATTGTTGTGCATGGTATTCACTCTATCCTTTCTATGTGGGAAATCCTTGTGCATGTGATCTTCTTTGCATCCCCAACATTGGATTGGTGGTCTTTCCCTTTTCCCCAAGGAGTCTTCTTTCTTGGATTCATCCTTAGAATACTGGTCTTGATGAATTTTATTAAGCTTATTTATGTTGAAAGGAGGTTTGAATCCCTTCTTCCTATGATCATACTTCTCTTTCTTCTTATCCTTCCAATATATCTGCATGGAATCTTTGCCTTGGCCTTGATCATACATGTACTTAGCCTTCCTAATGGTCTCATTCAAAGTCTTGGGTTCAACATACTGAATATTTTCTTTATAAAAGGATGGTAATCCACTTAAAAACCTATGTACTTTTACCTTCTCATATTKTATAAACCCCACATACTTTAGCATCCCCAAGAACTTCCTTTCATACTCTTCCATGGTTGCACTTCCTAACCTAAGTTCAAAGAACTCCTTAATTTTCTTGTCATAGAAGTGTTCTGAAAGGTACTCCTTCTGAAAATATTTCTTGAACTGCTTCCAAGTGAGCCTACTCTCATCAACGTGCTCAACTTGATTCAGTTGATCCCACCATATAGCAGTTTACCATGTAAATGGTAGGTGGAAATCTTGGCTTCCAGGTTTGATGAGTAGTTATGCAATTGAAAATACCTCCTAAGTCCAAGAAACCATGCCTCAACATCATATTCCCTCTCTCTTTCACCATCAAAGTATGGTGGATTAAGATTCCTCATTTCTCCTTGCAAACTGTCCAATTCATGTCTTCTTCTTTAGTGCCTAACAAGAGAAACCTCTAGACTACTTATGGAATCTTCAGTTGCATAAACCTTTCTTGATGAGTAAGGAGGTGAGTGATTCCTATGAGCTTTGCTAGAACTTCTTGAATAACTCATTTTCCTGTGGTTATCTCTTCTTTCATGATATCTTCCTTCTTCCTCTCGTTTTGAGTTTGATCCCCTATTTGTTTTACTCTGCAACTAATTTAAGCTCTACATCACTTGAGAATTTATCTGATTTTTTTCTCTCATCATCCTCTTATTGTCTGCTTTGTATCTATGCACTTCTATTTTCAAGCTTCTCACAGTTTCTGTCAATGTTTCTTGCTCCCCTCTAGCCTTGTGTTCGTTGGATTTTGTCTCTGCATTACCAACTTTGATATTTTGACCTTTGGACTCTTTATCATGGTCGAAAGCTCCCTTTCATTCTTCCATTTCTTGAATATGCATTTTAAAATGATATGTTTAAACCCCTTAATTCTGCAAAATGTGCAAGAAACCATTTTGTTAGAATTATGCTTATAAAGTTTTTTGCCAAACAATGCTACAGGTCCTTTTTCTTCTCAATTCATGAATAATATATATTAGTATGCATCATATAAAACTTCCATGTTATCCCTTAGCTGATACAGAATTGAATTCTTCACAAATGCTTCCTTAAAACCACTTCTCCAGGTGACCACGACTCGAAACGGTGGGCTTAATCCTTCCTTAGCGCTTTGCTCCGTGTTCTTCCACACTTGAGATTGCATGAACAATATAACCGAGGGTTGGGTTACCTCCTAGGCCCTTTTGACCTTATCACAAGACCGACACTGGGACAAAGTCCTCCAAACTTTGGCCTCCAATTGCTCTCCATTGTCAACTTCTAATTTTCCTCAAAGCTACACTTTGTCGAAGTCTTCACTAACTCCACCAACAAGAATCAGATGGTCAAGACTTGATCTCTCATTCAATGGATGACCCCTCTCCCAGATAGAGGCTTCAACATAAATCAATGGTTGTGACTTAATCAAATGTTGAGATGGATGACTCTCCACCAATTCATAAATTTGGTGCTCCAGGACATTCAGTTTCTGTGTCTCTTGGTTCCCCCAGAGTGACAATCCTCTTAAGTACTTACCTTGATCCTCCTTCTTGACACAACAGTTGAGAGAGGTCCCGAAGGGATCTCGGATCAACGGTCTACATTCCTTTGTGACTTCACACTTCGAAAAATTTCACTAGCAGAAACTTGGGCACTCCCGGAGTCACATACTCTCAGAGCTGACACATCATGCTAATGTCACCGAGGGTGACCTAGACCCATGGCACGTGTTCCATGTTTCACTAAAAAATGACAAATCAGGGTCCAAAAGGTGTTGAATTTGGGTGACACATGTCCCCACATGACCCCCTGCCATGTGGCACAAGACATGTCATCAATCAAATCCGGGACTCCAGAGCTCCTGGCTTTGGAAGTTTCTCGACTAAAACACACACTATCTAACAAATAATCTAACATCGAACTAAAATCAATGGATCTCACTCCTCCCATATCCAATGACTGTGATTAACTCTGGTCTTCGAGCTTTGGTCTTCTTGCTCCAGATGACCCCCACACTCTCGAACTACCGAACTCCAAAGTGGTGAGGTTCTGAAGCTTTGAAACCTTGATAGCGTTCTACCCTTTCTAGATCTGACAGTCGACATACTTTCAAAGTCCTCCCCTCTATCTAACGATTGATGAGACTTCAGAAATTTGATGCTCTGGGACTCTGGGTTAGAGAAGTTCATCAAAGTTTAAAGCTCTCGGAGTGAAAACTCCCAAAGTGGTAAATTTCGTCTGACCACGATCAACGACGAAGATACCTCCACACCTCCCATTAGATCACATGGATGACGAGACTTCACAACTCAAGACTTCAATAGCTCAGGCTTTTCCTACCCACCAATATCGTCAAAGCATCGGAGTTCCAAAGTTCTTCCTTTCCTGCTTGGCTTCAATCAACGACTAACGATTGATCAACTAGATATGAATATTGGGACTTAATTCTTAACCAACCTCCTGTTCTCCTCCATTGGACGACCCCTGATCACCCTCCTTCTGATCTGATGGTCCAGATATCCCTTGATCCCATGGTGGTGATTGCTCACGAATTCAAAAGGGATGGTCAAAATCTCATGATCCTTTACAAAAGGTATCTGGCATTCTAGCTATCGTGTGATCTCTGCAACACCATTTCTCCTTAGCTTTTCGATTCAAGGTGTACTTGATCTTAACCACAAGATCTTTTCTAATAGATCTGGCCCATTCCAGCCCAGTGTTTCAACCTATAGCTCTGATACCAATATGTAACATACCCATCCCTCCACAGGTCGGGCTATGCCACTTAATCCGACTGCAACACACCTAGCGACCCAAAGGCGAGGCACACTGTAGTCTAGGGATTCACTTCACAGTGACTTATCTCAATTCAAATCACTTCTAATTTAATTAAGGGACATGAAAATCACATGCAGAATAAATATTCATGCCACAACATAAACTAAGCCATGCACAGTCATAACCAGCGAGCATGCATATTCTAAATATTAAATTCAAAGATAAATAAATACACAACATATTAAATCATACACAGGTAAATAACCATAACAAAGAGCACTTATCTTTTCTGAAAACAAGACACCAAATTTCTATAGATCAAGGACATTCCACCCAACCATAGACACTATTGTTCCAAGTTTCAGCAACAATGTCACCCCCGAGATAGGGCTATGAATCCACAAGGACGGTTCCAGAGTGTTACTCGACTTCTCAAACCAGTCAATACTCAATATCTCATAGGATTATTAGTACCCACAACAATCCAAAGTACACTAGATCTTTTCTACCCAGCCTACACAACCCAAGAGAATGGACCCCCTTCTCTGCCATGCAGTCCCTCAGGATGTCCATCTCCTTCCAGGGCTCCAGTGCAGCTGGTCTAGAATCTACATGCTGGGACTCTCAGGACTCACATCTATGAGCAAAAATGAGAATAGAACATATAAGACATGTAGGTCTTGATTCATGTCTTAAATACACCAACAATATCTACAATCAACAATACCATGGCTTCTCTTCAACAATTCGTTTTCCTTTCCCAAGACAAGACACAAATGAGGAAATATGAGTGGGTGAAAGAATGAAAGGTGTGAATAGAAATAAATTGAGTGAGTGAATGATGAGTGAACAATAAGAAACCATCAAAATAACAAGAACGAGAACGAGAGTGAGAACCCCCCAAACAGACCAAGGATGAGTTTATATAATTCTTGGAATTAAGGGACCACTTGGCCTCCCCCACAATATGCTCATGTAACTGTTTTTCTCCATTAAAACAATAATGGGTAAATAAAATATAAAATAAGTACTTATCTCCTCAAGCCCCCTCTCTTGTTGAATCATAGCCCCCTATAACTCTTGTCCTTTTCTGTCTAGCAACTTACAATGTATTTATTATTAATAATGATCAAAACATTACATTTCCTAGGCACACTGGCCTCTTTCAATTTTTTAGGCACTCTAGCCTTTCATAACTTAACAAAATACAATATTTAATACATGGCTCAAAACCTGGGGTGTTACATTTTTTGATTCCTTTCCTTCCATACTCACCATACTAGGAAACCTGGTAGCAATTTCCAATCTCTTAATAGTACAAGATTGGAGAAGTCCATTGTATTCCATTGATCTATGGTAGAGAATATGCTAGATCTATCACAGGTTGTTTTTCTGAAGATAGTTGCACTTCTATCCCATAGGCATGAATAAAACCTCCAAGTGTTGAGAAGATGCTAAATTATTTCCCCTTCTTTTTTTCAAAGGGAGGACATGGTTGAACTGATAAAATATATTTTTCATAGATTCTCCCAAGTTAATGTTTTGTTCTTTTCTAGGATCCATAGGAAAATTGAGACTTTCAACTAGAGGTTTTGCTTCCATATCTTTTTCCATATGTGACAGGGAGGAGGATGTTTCTGAGTGGTGATCAGGTTGTAGCCCTCTTTGATGGTGAAGCTTCCTTTAGAGGTATTCCCCAACAAATATTTTCCATCCCTTCTTGCTTCATAATTTTATGATTTTTTTATCTCTTCCCATAATTCCTCCCAACGAGTTAGGTGTTCATTATGTGTTCCTGGTCCTCTTGGGATCCATCTTCTCCATGGGTTGTATGATGGATTCTCTTCCAAGTATTTCCAAATCCATATTTTCCCTTGAATTGTTAGGTGATCTCTTAGGGGTTTGAGATTGTCCTTTTCCCCCTAGGTCAGAAGTTGTTTATGGGAATCATCCAAAAACATAGTGTGCCTTTTGTTGTGCACCTCCCAAAAGAAGTGTTGTTGTATGATTCATTTGTTAATCCATGCTATGTTCCATATGGTGGAATATTTTTTATTTCCTTCCAACCTTATGAGGTTGTGAACCTCTGTTTGAAGGTTGTAATTTCACTTCCAGATCCTTCCCCATAGATCATCTTTTCTTTGAAGCCATCACCACCAAGTTTTCACTCATAAGACTGCACTTAAATATTATGGGTCTCTTAGGCCTAGTCCTCATGCCATCTTATGTCGATAGACCTTATCCCAACTGACTAAAGACCATTTTTTTTTAACTCCTCCTCAAAGGAATGATCTTTGAATATTTCTCACCACTTTGATGATGGTTTTGGGGGTTGCCGGTATTGAAAATAGATAAAGAGGCATTGCTTGCATAATGGATTTTAAAAGAACAAGATGACTAGGCAGATTCAAAGAGAGGAAGATCCAATTGACTAGTTTCCTTTTCATTTTGACTAGAATATACCTCCATGTGGAATTTCTTAAGGCATTTGCAGTTAGAGGAGCACCAAGATATTTGAATGGAAAATAAATTAGTTGAAAGCCTAGAATTTCGGGAATATTGTTTTGAATAGAAATATTAGTATTAAAGAACAATATTTGAGACTTACTTTTATTAATGTTTGTTCCAAAAGCTTCCATAAAGTCCAATAACACTTGTTTAATTGAAAGTGTTTCCATAATAGTTGGGATATACATTAGAATTGTCTCATCCACAAATGGATGATGTGAAACTGACAGGTCATCTCCATGAAGGAAAAGTCTTATTATCTTGTGTTGAGAGATTGCCATATTTAGATCCCTTCCTAAACCTTTTTTCATTAGAACGAAAAGGAAGGGAGAGAGGGGATCACCTTGTCGTATTCCCTAGGAGGGAGAGAAAGTGGAGGAAGGGGAGTCATTGACCAAAATTGAAAAGAAGGCATAGGAGGTGAGGGACGTGATCCAATTCACCTAGGTAGGAGAGAATACAAAGGAAATGGGAGTGTGACGAATGTATTTCCAAGTTAGTTTGTCAAAATATTTATACATATCCAACTTGATTAATATACAAGTTGATTTAGTGGTTTTTAGAGAGTGGATCATTTCATGGGCTAGGATAATTTCCTCCAGTATTTTTTGAACTCCACATAGCCAGTTTGTTCCCGGGAAATGAGATGTGGGAGGATGGGCTTGAGTATGTTGGTGATGACTTTGGTGATAATATTATAGACTACATTGCAAAGGGAAATAGGGAGGAATTTGATGGGGTCTTCCTGAGCTTTATATTCCTTTGGGATAAGGGATAGGAAGGTGGTAGTGAGTGCTAGAAGAACCTTAGAGAAGCGATGAGAATATTCTACCAGCTCCAAAAAATCATACTTTATGATGGGCCAACAAGCATGGAAAAGTTAGTTGTGAAACCATCTGGACCTGGGGATTTCCATTACTGCTTTCTCTATTTCTTGTATGGTAGTTGGTATTAAGAGAGATTCATTATGATCTTCAGACACCAAATTCAGTATGTTGCTCGTTATCTTTTTGATGGCCTCCCCTACACCCTACTATGTTTCTGTGAGTAGGTTGGTGAAGTAACTGACCAATTCATGTTTGATTTCAACATGCTATGTTAGCTAATCTCCCTGTTATGTTTTGATGGAGGTTATGTGATTCTACAACCTTCTATGTATAGTAGATCCGTGGAGAATTTTAGTGTTTTGATCCCCTTCTTTAAGACAACGTACTCTAGATTTTTGCTTCTAGAGAGTTTCTTCTTGTTTTTCTCTAATATCTAATTGGGTTCATAGTTATGTTTCCTCTGTGGCTAAGTGTTCCATCCACCCTTTCTCGATGATTTTTTTTTGAAGCTGCTCCATTTTTTCTTCTAGATCTTTTTTCTCTTTAAATATGTTTCCAAAAACTTCTTTGTTCCATTTTTTGAGTTTATCTTTGATGCATTTAAGGTGTTTTTGGAAGTGATACATTTGTATGCCTTGAAGGTGCAACATTTCTTGCCACTATCACTTGTTGTTTTCCAAAAAGGATGGGTGATCAAGCCAAAAAGATTTGAATATGAAAGGTCGGAGATGAGTATCTAACAGTATTAGGTCCAAATTAATTGGCCAGTGGTATTAGCCATGATAGGGGAGAATAAATTATTCAAGGTAGAGGCCAATTAGAGGGAGTGAGTTCGAGACAAGGAAACTCTCTAGCCTTGAAGCGACCTGGTTATATCCTTTGCAATGTTTGTTCTAGGTGTGAAATCCATTGGAGGAGGGTAGTAAAATTAATTTAGTATTGTTGATAATGTCCTTAAGTTTAATAGAGGCTTGATCTAACCTCCAAATACCTCCTCTTTTTTCATCTAGGTAAGTGATTATGTTGAAATTCCCTCCAATAATCCAATAATTATCTCCTATGATGGCCTTGAGGGATTTTAAGGAATTGAGAAAAATGTATTTGGCTGGGGAAAAGATTGGGGCATACAAATTGGTGACGAATCTAGAGGAGGTTGTTCCAATAATATGAAAGTGGGCATACAACATTCTTGAGGTATAGAATAAGGAGGTCAGGGTGATTTCTGTAGGTTTCCGCGGGATGGCAATGCCTCCCACTACACCTTGAGCATCAATGGCTATTACTTGGGAGTGCTTCCATAATTTAAAAGCAAGAGAATTGAGGATATTTCTAGGGCACTTGTTTTCTTGTAGGAGGATCACAATGGGTCTTTTTTTATGAGTTTTTTCATCAATATTCTGCATTTGGTTTTACCATTGAGGCCATAATTATTCTAGGAGGGTATTTTCATGAGGAATAGTGGGGTTTGAGAGGGAACGAGTCAATCATCAAGATGATTCTTCTTGAGCTTAACAACATTTCTCCTAGTTCTTGTAGAAGTTGTTTGCTACTTATTCTACCTTTTTCTTTTCCTCCTTGGCCCTTTACGGCTAGATCTTTCGAAGTATGAGTTTTAATACCAAGTGCAGAGGAGGAGGAGGATGGCGTACCTTTTGGTTGGGCAGAGTGTTGTTATTTTCCTCAACCATCATCTTTGAGTTACAATCCAGTCAATGAATGCATGTGTAGGTTGGTGAGGAATTCTACCTCATATTTTTATGAAGGCATGATAGTTGGATACAATCATGATGGGGAAGTGTAAGAGACTCCATCCTTATGGAAATTCAAACCTCCTACATTCCCATGCACTCTCCCATTCTAAATTGAATTCACCCACTCACACCCACTATTTTATCATGTTCAGGCACCATCAAAGTTCTGAAAATTGTATCCTCATCCTTTAGACTAGTATACAAACTGGTAAATGACCAAATCCAGTTGTGGGAGAGTATGTTGGAGAAATTTCTATTTTCGGCACACTAGTTTAGTGAGAGTTAACTAACTAGTTCTATTTTATACTTTCTAATCTTAGACCATCACTATTATGCATGCATTTCTAATTATAGGATGTCATTGCTTATATGAGTGAAGATCACTCACTCATTGATTAGATCATAATATACATTGATTCTCATTCTTCATTGTGTATCTCTCTTCCTTTTCTTGATAATATTTGTTTGTGTATTCTTTAGCTAGGTCTCATGTGCAGGTTTCCATGAAACACTGACATGGTATCAGATCTGAGTTGCTTGAAGCAACCCAGACAAGTCAGAGAAGAGCAAAAGAGGATTTGAGTAAACCTAGTTTCCTCCATCATCGTGACCTATCCCTATCGAAAGGTGCGATGATTGGAATCTTCGCAACCTATACCTATATAAGGGTGCGATGATCTCACTCAGACTTAAGAAATTTTCTTTTTCCAGGCATCGCCGCAGCCTATACACAACCAAGGTGTGACGTTGTTTCATTGTGTTCTTCATCTGGGGTGCGATGATTCAATTTTTCACATTTTTCGCACTATGTCCTTCACTAGGGTGCGATGATTCAACATCATCGCACTTTATCCTTCTTTAGGGTGCAACAATTCAACAACCCTCCAAAAATTTGTTTTTTGCAGTAAAATATCCATATATCAAAATTTGCAATTTGGGTCGAGCTAGAATTTTTACCCGAGACATATAACATAGGGATTCTCATGCTCACCAAAAATATCCAAAACCCACATCATATTTTAGGATATATAGTTGTTTTATCATATCTATAGCTGCCATAACACTGTCAGTCATATCTCGGAATCCATGATTTGGGTTTTCAAGATCTTTTTAGTATGAATAGCAGGGATGGAGATGATGCAAATTATTCAATAAATTTTAGTGATAATACTCACACTGTACAACTATTTTGAATGGAATCTGAAGGCCGTATTCAAACTCAAAAGAAAAAGACTATATAATTTGATGATGGCGATAGAAACAAAACCCACATCAGCGCTTGAGAAGACCAGATGGGCCAACCGTAAGGATGATGCCACATGACTACTTCTTGAGTTAATATCCATTGATTTATGGTTTCATGTTGCCACATGTAAGACTCCAAATGATATCTGGACCACCTTGGAAGGAATCTTTGGAAAACATGATGAGATGCGAGGTCATATGCTTGAGGAAGAGTTGAATACCTTAGACCCTAAAAGTTTTGATAATATACAAGATTTTTTTACTAAATTTAAATATTTCCTATTGAGCTTGGGTGAATTTGGTATTGACAAGTCTACACATGAGAAACAACTTATTCTAACAATCTTGTCCAAGATAGGACTAGAATATGTTGTATATGTCTCCAATTTCCATTCTGGCAGATGTCTTTTTGGAACAAATTGGAAAATGCCTACGATGGCTTAGTTCATTGAGTCTCTCACACAAAAGCAGAAAAAACTCATACATATGGGCCTCATGAAATATTCCAAAGCACATGCACTCACCGTGCATGATGGAAAAGGGTCATCCAATCATAAATCGAAGCAGAGACGAAAGAAGATATTACATCCAAAGTCAAAGAAGGAGGGATATTCCAAACCCTTCAAGGATTCTTCAAGTTCCAAAGATTATTCAAATTCCAAAGGGAAGAAGAAGAAGGGAAAGCAGTGTGCATATTGCAATAAATCGAATCATGAATAATCCTCATGCATGAAGAAGTAGATCGATCTTATGACACATGTACTTCAGAAGAATAACCTTGGCGACTTCATTCTTGAAGGAGCCAAGAAGAAGAAGGAAGAAGACCATGCACCTAAGAAAGGTAATCATCATGCTCTAGTTGCAATTAATTCCTCATCTGATTCATGGATTATAGATTCTGGCACATCACATCACATGGAAGCTAAAGAGGAAGTTTTTACTTTTTTGATTTCATACTCTAGACCTCCTATTCTCATGGGGGATGATACTCCAATAGAAGTTGCATGAGAGGGAAGAGTGGAAATTCCTAATGGAAGTCTTGAGAATGTTTTACATGTTCCAGAGATTTCTATAAATCTTCTCTCAGTTTAGCAGATCACTCAAGCAGGTAAAATGGTTGAATGTACATCAGATTCAGTTACTATACTTGACATGCATGATAGTTCCATTATTGTAGTTGGTGAGGTAGATCACAAATGACGGTTGTATAAGTTCACTAATTTTATTGACTATGACTCATCTTTTATACTTACACATGCTAATGATAGTAGTAGAGTATGGCATGAGTGATTTGGTCATTTAAACTTTAGGTACATGCAATGCCTTTCCAAGCAAGGAATGGTCAAAGGCCTGCTAGAAATTCACATTTCTGAAGGGGTTTGCAAAGGATTCATTCTTGGCAAGCATCCCGAATATAATTTTGAAAAGGGGAAGGCTAGGAGAGCCTCCTCTTCCTTGGAGCTTGTTCACAATGATCTCATGGGTCCATTTCCACATCTGTCCATAAGAAAAGAAAGGTATGTTCTTACATTTATTGATGATTACTCATGCTATACTTGGGTTTATTTTCTCAGACAAAAGTTTGAAGTTTTTGAGCATCTCAAAGACTTTAAAGCTCTAGTAGAGACACAAACTTGGAATAAAATCAAGATCCTCCATACAGATAATGGGGGGGAGTATATTAATAAATATGTTCAGAATATTTGTCGTGAAGTTGGTATCCAGTTGCAACACATAGTTCCATACACTCCACAACAGAATGGAGTTGCTAAAAGTAAGAATAGGTCTCTCAATGAGATGACCAGTTGGATGTTGCATGCAATATCACTTCCTTCCAATGTTTGGTTTGAGGCACTTAACTATGCTTCTTACATACAGAACATAACACCTCACAGATATGTTGAGGATAGGAAACCTTTTGAGGCTTGAATAGGTGACAAACCAAATGTCACACAGTTCCACATCTTTAGATCTAGAGCATGGGCCCATATTCCTTCTGAAAAGAGGAAAGCCTTAGATCGACAGAGCACACCTTGCATCATTGTGGGATATCCAGATGATGTGAAGGGATATAGATTGATTGATCCCTCTACAGACCGACTCATCATTGAGCACAATGTTCAGTTTGAGGAGAGTCCTTTGCATGCACCTCTAGTGCAACATGCAGAGACTCCTGTGCTTCCATCAGTTCCAGACATCAGAGATGATGATTCCACACACTCAAATGCTACATATTCAAACATGGATTCAGAGGATTCTATACATGAAGATGAGCAGGTAGTACATCCAAATGAGGATCCAACATCCGAGCTTCAACAAATTCCCAAGTGGACACAACCCACACTTCAGGAAGCATGAAATCTTGCAGGGGATCCATTGGATTCGAGGAGCACTCGATCTCAACATGTGTAACCTTCTCATGTAATTTCAGCTTATGAACCAACAATTCCCTTGCATTTTTATATGGTTCAATATTATGATCCACATACCTACACTGAGGTTATCAACAATCCACTATGGGAAGCATCCATGCAGGAGGAGCATGACTCTCTCCTAGAGGATAAGACTTGGGATTTGGTTCCACTTCCACTAGGGAGGAAACTTGTCATATGCAAATGGGTCTATAGGACCAAGAGAGAAGAAGATGGTTAGGTGAGAAGGCATAAGGCCAGATTAGTTGCAAAAGGATTTCAACAAATTCATGGGATAAATTATGATGATACCTTTGCTCTTGTAGCAAATATGGACTCTATTCACTTGGATCTAGCCATTGCAATAGCCAAAGGATGGGAATTTCACCAAATGGATGTGAAGAATGATTTTCTTCATGGTGACTTTTCATAGGAGATCTACATGGAGCAACCACAGGGGTTCATTCAGAACTTATCTTTAGTATGCATACTGAAGAAGTCTCTCTATGGCCTCAAGCAAGCACCTAGAGCATGGAATGCAAAGATGGATTCTTACTTTATTTCACATGATTTTTTTAGATGTAAATCTGATTCTGATGTTTACATGTTGAGTATTACTGGCTCTGTGATTATTTTAGTACTCTATGTTGATGATATTTTGATCGCTGGTAGCTTTGCTTCAGTCGTTTCTTTGGTGAAAGATATTTTTCATGACAGGTTCTCTATGATGGACATGGGTTCACTACACTTTTTTCTTGGTCTTGAGATCAGTCGGGATGCTTCCATCATCAAACTTTCTCAGGCTAAGTATGTCAAGGATCTTCTAGATAGATTCTACATGATAGACTGTAAGTTTGCACCTACACCCTTCTTATCTGGGATAAGACTTGAGTATGGTGTGGATACACCATTAGTGGACAACACTTTGTATCAACAGTTGGTGGGGATTCTTATATATCTAACTCACACTCATCTAGATATATCATATACGGTAGGAGAAGTTTCCAGATACATGTAGGAACCCCATGATATGCACTGGAAGGATTCCAAGCACATCCTCAGATATGTCCAGGGCACCATGACTTATGGGATTCACTATGAAGATAGTTGTGCATTAGATCTCATAGGATTCATAGATTCAAATTGGGTTGGTGATAGAAAATATCACAAGTCTACATTCGGGTACACTCTCAATTTGGGGTCAGGCCCAATTTGTTGGTCAAGTAAGAAGTAATCAACCATTGTTTTATCTTCCATAGAGGCTGAGTACAAAGGAGTAGTCAACTGTGTCATTCCTAAATTTTGGCTTCAACACTTCCTTACCGAGCTTGGTATCCAGTTTCATTGTCCGACTATCATATGGTGTGATAATCAGAGTACACTGAAATTTTGCAGAGATCCAATACAATAGCAGTGAACCAAACACATTGAGGTCCACATGCATTTCATCATAGATTTAGTACATGACATGATCATTGATTTGCAGTTTTGTCCTTCCTCTGAACAGACTGCCGACATATTCACCAAGACCTTCACTCAAAATAAGTTTCAGACTTTGCGGAATCATCTTGCAGTGAAGAACACAATTTTCTTTTCTTCTTTTGATGCATTATCTTTTGAGGGGGGTTTTGTTCCCACATGGTTTTCCCTCTTTCCTCATTTTTATTCAGTGTTCATTAGTTGCATTGTACATGAGTACCTAATATGGCCTATTAGTTGGGACTCATTTTTTACTCCATAGCGATGTTCATTGGGGGTGTTGGAGAAATTTCTATTTTTGGCACACTAGTTCAGTGGGAGTAACGCTAGTTCAGTGGGGGTTAACTGACTAGCTCTATTTTATACTTTCTAATCTTAGACCATCACTATTATGCATGCATTCCTAATTATAAGATGTTATTGCCTATATGAGTGAAGATCACTCACTCATTGATTATATCATAATATACATTGATTCTCATTATGCATTGTGTACCTCTCTTCCTTTTCTTGATAAGCTTTGTTTGTGTATGCTTTAGCTAGGTCTCTTGTGCAGGTTTCCATGAAACAATGACAAAGTAATTCATGGACTACATAAGAGATATGGATGACTATAGAGAAGCTTATATTTCGTGATGTTTAGGAACCTCCCTTTCCATTGTTAATTTCTACTCATTGGGTGCCTTAGATACAAGATATAAATTTTCCAAGTTATTCCAAAAGGTAAACAATTGGATGGCTTCTTCCTGCCTACATTGAGTACACCAAAACGGAGAATACTCCCAAGGGGGTATTGGGAATAAAATATAGGTGTCTTCCTTGTGTTGTGTGGGCAGTAGATGGGAATTCCATGACTATTTAATGGATATATGGTTACCTAAAACATTTTATTGTGAACAATTTAGCTGATATCTAGATCAATTGGGTTGGGTGAGTGACATGTAAGTCTGTAACTAGTTTCCTTCTCATTGATAGTTCATAGCCTAGGTTAAAGGTGGCATCCACAATGAATTCCTACAATTGGGTGGAAAATTTCTCATATGCGGCCAATTTCTTAGACCATCTTGGTGAAAATATAAGTATTACATCTCTGATTTTAAATCTATGTTTATAATTCTACAAGTAAGTTTAATATTTTCTTATCAATGAAAGAAAAAATGGAATCCTTGATTTAAATGAATTTATGCATGTTAAATTCCATTGCATCATTCACTTGCACACATGTGTGAATTCAAATGGCGTTAGAGTTTAATGGGTTTGAGTTTATATTGATATTTTTAAACCTAGGTTACATCCCCGCCCCATGAGTTTGGTAATATTTCAAAGGGGATGTTACATCTTGTGAGTCAAATTATATGTATATTTCATGTACATTTTATTATCAATCCAGGACGTAAGATTATGAGATGCAAGCACAATTTGTGTAGGATCATAGCCTATTCTAAAACCTATGTGTCGTTGAAATGTAAAACAAATTAAAGCAATCATAGAATTAATCCTCCTCGAGGCTCGTGACTCTTAAATCAAAGATCAAGATGACTGGTAATTGTTAAAACATAGGGCACAATACCATTATGAAATCAAGGATTACTGTTGTGATGGGTACTTTGTTCCAAGTCTATTGTTGGCCCTTGGTTATGGAAGAAGACGAAGATTAAGGAAGAAAGGTGAAGTACGAATTGCACGGAAGGAACATTGACCGAGAATGGGTCGAAGTGGTCAAAGAATCAGAAAAGAAGGAGCAAAGAAAGGAAAAGATAGCCACTGGAAGAGAAAACCAAGGAAGACAGATCAACAAGGAAGATGGATTGTGGACAACTCAGCAAGTGGAAAAATACACCGACGGATGCTTTGGAGCACCTCGCGGGAAAGAAGGAAGAACAGGCTGGTGAAACCCTGAAAACGTGGGTCAAGTTGACCTAGGGTATTAGGACCTAGGGTTTTGGATCTAGGGTTTTGACACCTACACATTTGTCATGTAATGTATAAATAAAGGTCTAGAGGAGATGGGATGGGTTGGTTCATAATATTATGGTTGAGGGTTGTTCATTGTTGTTGTTGTGAGAGGGAGAGAAGAAGATTGTTGTAGAGAGTCTGTATTGTAAGATCTTCAGCTGGGTGTGAAGATCATCCTTGCAGATGGGTGCACAAGGAGGGAAGAGAAAGAGAAAGAGATAGATCTACAAGATAAGAGCACAGATAGAACTGTATGTTTCCATTTAATATATCAAGAAACACAGTTATGTGGACATATCCCTAGAGAGAGCATGAACCACGCATATCTTGTTGTTCTCTGTGGTTGGTGTTGTGTTCTTTGCTTCCCATTGTACTGCTATTGCATTGTTGTGTTAGATCTGAGATATAACTTGCGAGGTAAGCTTAAGAGTGGCAAATTATATCTAGATTGTTGTGTGTTGTTGCCCTGGATCTACTTTTCATTTCCTCTGGTTATAGAAACATGTGTCTTGTAACCCCCTATTTCTACTTCGAGTGAGACTGCATCTGCTTCGCAGGTGTTTCCAAAAGGGCTAGTAGTTAAGGCTTGTTTGTGCACTGTTAGAGTTGAACCCTGATTCTTCCCCTGTGCCAACAAATGGTTCTGTTGCTGGGACCAGGATCTTCTTGAGGGAATTTCAAGGTGGTTTCCATTGAATACAAAGATTCAGAAGTGGATAGAATAACAATAAAGGGACTTCGCCGAAGCTCAGAACAAGAACCCTAGCATTAGTACAGAATACTGGTTGGGAAGGTATATCTTTACCGATATACATGAAATTTTCTTTGGAGGAGTTCATAAGGAGCTATATGAGTGGTTAGCCAGATTACTAGATACCCAGTTAGAGATCAGTCTAGACCACCAGTGGTTTGGATGTCGGCGCTGATCAATAAGTTCAAGAGAGTTGATAACGTCGTGTCAAGAGCAATAGATCACTGGTTTGATAACACCATTGGAGGGTACATTACTGAGTTTGCTATTGACAGAGTAGAGTCATATAGGCAAGCAAAGAGATATTTCTTTAAGGGACCTAGAGGAAAAATTTTACACTTTTTGAAGTTGAAGATCAAGATGCTATTGCATGAGAAGAACATCTTGAAGATACAGTAATTAGACGGATTGAAAAGCTAATGTTCAAGAACTCAGACAACGACAATGACATAGAGTTTGGGCATATGCACAGTGGGAGAACCTTTAGAGAGGTTCCTCTAGTGAACCTATTTGAGTAGAGTCACGAGCCACTGGCATAGGACGAAGGGTTCTACAATGGAGAAGAAGAAAATTTATTGAACGAGGAACATTCAGAGTCTGCTAGGGCAGAGGAAGGGAAAAATGAAGAACCTCACTGAGAAGATTCAGAAACTTCAGGGACTGTGTCTACCATCGAAGTAATTACTATTACTCCTCCTATTATTTTAGTAGCACTAAGTAAGTAGAGTAGCCAGAGTTATCAGAGCACTCAGAGCACTATTACCCGCAGTTCAATACATACTCAGTAAAGAAAATTAAAAAGATCTATGGCAGATGAAATGAGGCTACCTATCTTTAGAGGGGATGGATTTGAAGATCCTGATCAACACTAGTTCTTATGTGAATATGTATGGAGTATTAAGCAAGTCAATGACGAAGTTTTTAAGAGAGCTTAGTTTAGTACTACCTTGAGAGACTGCACACGAAGTTGGTACATGAATTTTGTTAAAGGGACTGTACAACCTAAATCGCTGAATGATATCAAGACTATGTTGAATACAAAATTCAAGAAACCTAAGTCGAAGTCGTAGTGCATTACAGAACTGAAAGAAATCAAGAAGAGAGTAGTTGAACCTATTTGGGAGTTTGATCAGAGGTTTAAGACCTTGACAGACTGTTTGAGTTTTCAGATTCCAGACAAGCAGAATAAGGAATGGTTCATTATTTTCCTCTTACCACACATCAAAGTTCCTCTAATGCAACAGAAGGTCTCTTCGCAGGCTAAGGCACTGGAGATCGCCATGAAACTAGAATCATCCCCTATGGGAGAATCCATCTCAAGTATGAATCAAATTTTGAGTCAACTAACTAGCTTATCTCTGCAGGTCGAAGATATGAAGAAAGAAAAGGAAAAAGATAAAAGAGAAGACATCTAGTGCATCAGATGTAAATCAGAGGGCCATGACAAGGAGCATTGTCCCCTATTTAATGGGTACTTGGCCTATGGAGCTTTGATCCATTTGAAGCAGGTTACTCTAACCTGGTGCGAGGTATGTAGAAATGGACATCGCCCTAGTGAATGTTATTACATGAAAAAATATGTCCAAACACATAACAATATTTACTGCACATTCTGTAAATCTATGGAGCATGATGAGAAGGATTGTAGGGCTTATGACCTCTTGCATGAAAGGTCAAGAGATACATATAGGATTCAAGGAGAGATGCAACAGGAGGGAAATTCTACGCAGTTTAATTCCCCAGGTAGAGGAAACTTCAACCCTCGTGGTAGATTCAGAGGAAGAGGAAGAGGAGGAGGTATGGGTCGAGGTCGAGGTCAGATCATTTTTTATAACTGTGCCTAGCCAGGTCACTTGGCAAGGGATTGTCAGAACCCTTGTACCATTTTCATCTACTGCAAATCATTTTAAAATGTTATTGAAGATTGTCCAATGTTGTTAGCCAAACTCCAGGAGAGACGAGGAGGAAACCAGCAAGTGCAACTGATATCAACAGAACCTCGCAGAGAGGATCCCGGATTCCTTGTTATCACTAGAGGAGGCATTATTACAGGATAAGACAGGGTGACTCTAGGAAAGACTAAAAAAGAATCAAGGATCAAAAGAGATGTAGAGAAGACATAGTTGTTTGATCTAAGGAAAGAAAAGCAGACATTTGAAGAGGAAAGAAGAGATTTTGGAAGAGAACATGCTTCTTCATCTAAGGCCCAACTAGAAGTGAAAGAATCTGGAATGTCCCTGGCATTCGAGCAGCCTGCCTCGCCCATAAAAGGAAAAGAGGTAATAAAGCTTATGGAATTCTTATATACTTGCATTAATTTGATTAAGGATGAAAGAGTTGTGCAAGAAATACAACACTTGATCAGATAGTATGATCTACAGAAGGTAGATCCTTTGTTGAATAGAGAAGTACATCAAGTATCCATAAAGAGGAGGACAAACAAGGAACTACACCTTAATGCTCAGATTGGAGACTATGACATAGATTATGTGGTCCTCGACTTGGGATCAGAAGTCAACGTTATGACAAAGCAGACCTAGGAATTGATGGGAAAAACTAAGTTGATTTATTCCCCTATCAGGCTCAGGATGGATAATCAGCAGGAAGTAATCCCCTTTGGGAGACTGGAGCATGTCCCTATGGACATCAATGTGGTAAGGACGTTTGCAGAATTTGACGTAATTGAGATAGTTGATGATATCTATCCTTATCCTGTGTTGTTAGGAATTGATTGGGATTTCAACAATTCTACTGTTGTTTACCTAAAGAAGAGAAGAATGACATTTGAAGGTGATGGACTTAGGGTCATTGTGCCTCTTGATCCTAATGAAGGTTGCAGATACACAAAACCCATCAAAGAAGAAGATCGTTCTTATGAACTAGAGAATATATATAAATTGACAGTAAGACAACAGGATTACATTAATCCTACGACAGATGGGAATTTAAGCTGGTGAAGTGAAAGTGCATTCTTGTCAGATTTAGAAGAAGCACTGAAGAAATGGCATAACAGGATGTATGAAATCTCTATGCGGAGGTGTGCCAGATTGACCCGGGAAGTTCACTGGATTGGCACAGAAGTAGGTAACCTGCCCACATTCGATGGTTTAAATAATTTAGAAACATTCTTATTCGAATTTGAAGAAATTGTACCAGTACAATAGAGGCTGTTGGCACTGGATGAAGCCTTGAAAGAAACACCAAAAAGATGGTGTGGAACACACAATAAGAATATCACGAAGTGGGTGCAATGTCGCACTTTGATGACAGTGCGCTTTTCAGACCAAGTTGAAGGGTGCGAATTTCGATACATGGGTCAGAGCTATCTAAAGGACCATGTGCAGAGTTGTGAGGAGGCCTGGGGCAACATTCCTAAAGAACAGTGGGTGCATAAATTCATTAACACTTTGGACAGTACGCCCATCAACTAGTATCTTCAAGAGGAACTGCACCTCACCACTTCAGATTGGTACGATATGACCCAGAACTTTGTAGCTACATTTTTATTTGAAATTCAACACCCCATAGTAGATCATGCTTTACAAGTTGTAAGACAGAAAGTCTTTGAGGAGGCACCTAACCTCCCTGTGGAGAAAGAAGAGGATGAATGGACTGCACCTCTTCAGATATTACAAGGTTGCTAAAATATCAACGCTGATGAAGATGATGATCCTAGGAATGTGAACATCGCAGAAACTGAAGGATAGAGAGACATAGAAGGGCCAGGGGTTGAACTACCTTTCATTGGATAGCCAATCAAAATCAAGAAAGTTAATATCGGAATAGAGAAAGCACCTAAGTTGGCGAATGTTGGAGATTATTGGGATGATGCCAATATTGATAAGATTACCGAATTACTGCATGAATATCAGGACTTGTTCCCAACCAAGTTCACCAACATGAAGGGCATTAAAGGGTCCATGGGAGAAATGAAGATCCCCTTGAAACCAGATGCAATGTCAGTCAAGAAGAGACCCTACAGACCGAATCCCAAGTATAATCAGAAAGTTAGGATTGAATTAGATAGAATGTTGGAAGCATGAATCATAGAACCTGTTGAAGAATTAGATTGGATTAGTTCTATGGTGGTCAAGGATAAGAAGACAAGAGAAATCAGGATATGTGTAGATTTAAGGAAACTGAATGATGCATGCCTACATGATCCATTTCCTACATTGTTTACAGATGAAGTGTTAGATAATGTAGGAGGATAGGAGGTTTACTCCTTCACAGATGGATTTTAAGGTTATCACTAGATCGGGATTGCTAAGGAAGACGAACATAAGATCACATTTGTGACATAATTGGGTTCTTTTCAGTACACAGTGATGTCCTTTGGCTTTAAGAATGCACCAGCCATCTTTTCCTGGGTGGTGGTCGAAGCATTCAAGGAATTTTTACATAAATGTTTGGAAGTTTATTTTGATGATTGGACTATCTTTAGCTTACTGAAAGACCATATTGAATGTTTAAGATTGATGTTAGATAAATGTAGGTAATGCAAGATTTCCCTGAATTTAAAAAAATGTATTTTCTTTTCACCCTTTGAAGTGATGCTAGGGTATATTGTGTGTAAGCAGGGACTGTTGGTAGATCCTTCCAAGATTGCCATCAATTTTTATCTACCTACTCCTACCTCAGTTAGATAGTTGCACACTGCATTGGGACATACTGGATACTACAAAAAGTTTATCAAGGGCTATGCACAGATAACAACACCTATGGAAAATATTTTAAAGAAATATTGTAAGTTTAAATGGTCAGAGGGATGTCAGTAGAGCTTCGACACACTAAAGAAGAAAATGGTCACTGCGCCTATTCTGGTTTTCCCATATTGGAGTAAGGAATGTTGGACACATCTACCACACTTAGAGGGGGGGTGAATGAGTGTGGGGATATTTTTCCCAAAACTTCCCTCTTAAACAAAAACTCCTTAGTTAACATTCAACATTTTCTCATCACTCATTGTTGTCATTTATTATCAATTAGATGTAAATACATATCAGCAACATATATCAGCAACATATCATCAACAAATCATCTCCACAAGGAACACAAAGAACACAAGATGTATGTACAATTTTTCCTCTTATTGTGGACTTCAATCCGGGGATTTTTCAACAACAACTGAATAGAGTACAGCTCTACAAGATCACCATCTCTATATGCAAGACTCAGCTTACATTCTTAGCACCAACTTAGATGAGGCAACAATCCTCAACACGTATCAATCTCTCAACATAAACAAGTGCATCAACCATGCACCAACCTGTGTCAAACAACCTGTAATCAACTTGTACCATAAACAAGTGCATCCAACCATGTACCAATTATATAACAATCATGTGTCAACTACTCATCAACAATGACTCATCAATATGTACTAACATCATCAACTATACACCTCATGTATGTGCCAACTCATCAATTGCTTGTCTCAACCATGACTAGTTTTGGATTAGTCAACAACCCCAACTTGAAATAATCATAACTTTGTACCTGTAATGAATACAGATCTAAAAATGATACACAATGTTCTTTAGTGTTGTTATCACCCCATAATTTATGGGAATCATCTTATGACTTGGATATTATCTGCATCTGGTGATTTGGTTCACAAATGATATTGCATTCTTCAAATAATTTGTGAAAAAGAGAATAAAAAGAAAAAGAGAAAGGAGGGCAGAAAAGAATTGAAGCAAAGGCCCCATGCAATAAT